>JAMZAV010003485.1:0-67060 GCA_024449915.1 Sweltsa coloradensis
TACGAACGCAGGGAGAGTAGCCGTAAACCAAAGGACAAATCCAAAACCAGAGCGATCTCCATACGAACGCAGGCGATTGCTTTAGATGACGTACAAGACGTGTCTGCGACTATGGAAGAGATAGTCCGCACACGTATTGAAAGCCACACCAGACGATTTGCGTCGGCAACTAAACCTGTTTTCGGAGAACCAAACCGATTTTCCTCAGTTGCGGGCTCGTTTCTTTTCCCTCTTTTATACAAATACAGTGATACTAGCTTTTTATTCCAAGAAACTGTGGTATTAGTTCACTTCTTACATACCATATCCATTATCATGGGACTGTCTAGAAATACCAACATTGAATCTCGAATGGGCCGAGAGGTTCTCGAGTTAACATGGAGTTTACGATTTCACCCGGTTGCCAAGGTGCGGTTGGCTGTTATTGGTTGTATCGCATCCGTGGTGATTTCAGTACCTAAAGTAAGGTTAGTCAACGATTTATCCGACTTGTTGATGGAGTCTCGATTGTGGTTGGCTGATGTGATGAGCAAGACTGCTACGAAAGGAGACCCCGACGATGAATGTCGTAAGTTTGCAGCGTATGTAATCTTTATGATTGAGAGTGGTTTGGGAAATGACGAATAGGAATGGTGCTAGGTATATGAAAGGAATGTGTCACCTTATTAACAATAGATCGAAAGAGCTGCTGCTCATAACTACAATAATGCATAGGCCCCCTAGGTTACAACATATCTGATTAATAAACATGTTATTGTTATGTTTTGGTTTCAAGACTCGGCGGCGTGCATATGCCTAATTGAGTAACATTGTATTATAAAAGCAGCACTGGTTACGATTTCTCAAACATCAACCATCAATCATATTTTGTTCCTAATTTATATAGGATTTAGAAAGTGTGCCTCGGTAGAAGATGATCCGCATGTAAATGTTACCAGCAAGTTCTGGTGTTATTAAAAAAAAGTTGTAGATTTAAGATGCAGCCCATCTATAGTAATGAGCTATCTCGATTTGAATGGTAGTGGTAGTAATATTGACATCACGTGCTGCTTGCATAGGAAATAAAATAGGCTACTACAAACTTTGTGCCTCAATAGAATTTAAAATATTTACTTTAAATTGGTTTTAATTGCAATAATGGAGTTTTTAAGTGGTCTTCTATCCATTTCTTACACCCATGTCATAGTGAACATTTGTCCCTATTGGATAAATCATTTGAAACAGCTAAATTTAGAGTTTTTTTGTGTATGATACTGTGATCCTTGCCACTTGTAGTGAACAATGTCTATATAAAAGTTGTGGTGTTTATTTTCAAACAAATGGTGCAAGCTGTCCTGACCACAGGCTTTATTTAATATCAATACACCAATGAGCAGAAGTAAATCGATGAGAGGACTTACGGTACACCTTCTTTCTCTTACAAGTTACAACATACAATTTGGGTTTACAATCTGTATTATCTTTGTGCGTCGCGGAGTGAACTCTGCTCTCTGTGGTCATTACCGTTTTGAGGTAGGGCCTATCTCTTCATTCTTGTTTTAATTATTTAAATGTATCTTATTAATTATTATCTTCATTGGATGAGCGAAGCGAAGATTCCATTTCACTACACTGGAGAAAAAAATCCGGAATGTTTTTTTTCTTTTTTTTCTGTACTATTTTTGTGTGTCTGTTAACACGATTGCGGCTAAACCGATACTCCAATTGCGATGAAATTTTATGGAGGCCTTCGAAATCTCTGAACGAAGAACTGCCACGGTTTTGAGCGCAATCGAAAAATTATTTCTCATGAAAATCGCAATTTTACGATATTTTTTTATTTTTAAAAAATTTCTTCAGCTTATAACACCAACATGCTTTATCCGATTTTAATGATTTTTTCACAGAACCTTAATTTTATGAATTTAGGTATTCGTGTGAAATTTGAGCACAATCGAAAAACTATTTCTCATGAAAATCAAAATTTTACGTTTTTTTCATTTTAAATTCAATTCTTTGAGTAATAAGACCTACATGCTTTATCCTATTGTAATGATTTTTTCACAGAACCTTAATTTTATAAATTAATATATTTGTGTAAAATTTGTGCGCAATCGATTAATTATTTCTTATGAAAATTTCAATATTACGATTTTTTCCTTTTTTTAAATTACGATTAATTAAAAAATTAAGTTAATTTTTAATTTAATTTTATAAAAATCTTCAACTTCGTAATGAATTTTTCACAGAACAACAAAAAATCCGCATAACACATGGCAGCTCAATGCACCAATTACGCTCATCCAACAACGCGGCGGGACTTAAGCGTTTTCCTAGTATTATTCAATACAGTGGTTGCCTATCCTATCACTCTCATCAATATCAAATAAGTAGGCTGTTGAGTTTCCTATCTAAGAATAAACAGTACTGTACCTACCTATACTATTTGATGAATTTATCATTTCATTGCACATTCCATTACGTACCCAACTACAACATACATCACACTTTAGGTGTTATCTCATCAATAGGGAACTATCCTTGGTTTAAAATTTACGTTTTACATTTATTATTAATATTATTTATAGAATACAGTTACATAATTAATAATCTTCACAATTGAAAGAAATTTATAAATATTAAATCCATGGTAACTACGGATGAAGGCCTACAAAGTTACAGGGTTTTGAATTCCAGCGTTAACGCTCGCTGATGCGCCGTGACGTACGCGGCGTGGCTTACTTAGTTCACCTTAGGCCGTTTCAAAATGGCCACCTTATTGCTCATAGTTATCTCGACTGGTAAGCCAAGCCTGTAGGCTACAAAAATGACTGAACAGGGTTTTTGACAAGGCTGACTCTTTAAACCGTAAATGTAAATGCCCTTATGGTAGCTTTTATAACGCGGCATTTCTTTTAATCTAGAAATCTAAACAACTGATACGACTGACAGGAGCATGGGGAGCGGTCTGTTATAGTTTCTTTTTGAGTCTGCGCCAAACTGTGTAGACGGATGTCACACTACTTTTCGTGGTGTCTTTTGGCGGGAAGCCAGATTCAAATTTTCTTTGTTAAATATTGATAATATACGAACCCCCCAAAAAATAAAAAAATAGTTGTTATTGTTAACATATTTTAGTTCTGGAATGATGGCTAGTTCCCTATTATCAATATCACCTAAGTTTGTCTAGATTATCAAAATTTTTATCTAGGTCAAACTCTGAATGACAAGTATTAATCCTAGGATTAGTACAAATTGATAAGATATGTTCACAATATATTTGTTGCTGTGGAATTGTAACCAGTGCTTCTTATCTCAGGAGTAGGCCTAGGTTACTCTTAAACAGTGCCGATCTAATGTGGCAATCAACCAATCATTAAAATATGTGATACAAACGTAGATAAACCCTACATAGAAACTGGGTGTAACGAGTGATTTTACAACTTATTTTTTTTTCAGTTAGTCTAGCCAGACAGTTTTTAATTGTTATTGTTGCCTTTTATTGACTATTAAGGTTTTTTAAATTACTTAATTTAATATAAATATGATAATCATTTTGACAGTTTAAAGTACTGATTTAAAACAAGCTACTTAGTATAAAATAAATTAAGATTGTGATACAACTCGGCCCGTTTCCTCTAGGTAACAAAGAAATTGTATTTGAGGAAAAGTGTTAAATTGTAACTATGGATGTACAGTATTAAAAAAATTAATCTACTTGTTTTTTTGTAGTAGAATGAAATCTTCAGTGAAGTTTAGGGGCCTAATTGTACTTTTTCTGCATGCCATATACATAGATCAATAATATTAGCTAGTAAGTAGTAACACCCTTCCCAGTTACCGTATTTGGCAGGAGAGCCCCAATTTAAGAACGGGAATTAATTTTGAATTTTTTAGCCTCAAGGCCCTAATTCAATTTGCAGAAAATTAAAATTTTGTTATGTTGGTCTTGTAAAAATTAAGAATGACTAAAATGTGTCACCTTTTTAGTATCAGGATGTAATATGTAAGTTGCAAGTTCACTGATCACTAGTAGTAGGTTAACCTATTCAAAGTGGGTCTACTATACTGTTAAAAAGTATTCTGTTTAACATCAGCCTAGTTCCTAAATAATGTATCCTCTAAAATAAAAAAGTTTTGAAAGTTGTTTTAATGTTCAAAAGTCTGTACTATTACCGCTGATCTTTGCAGATCTCTGCTATAAATCTTACATCTTAGTACTTTTAAGTTTATCACAGTGCTCTGAAACATGTCACCGTGAATCCATAATACTCCGACGGGAGATGATGCAGGTATTATATTCCTGCTTTAAATTGGTGAAATGTGTTATTAACACCAGTACTTAAAGTTATTGAGTAAAGTAGGAAGAAGGCTGGCTAAGTCACAACTGAATGCTTAGTATGGATAGCTAGTTTTTAGTGCTACGTGGCAGTAGTGAGCAATAGGTGTTCTGTTTTCTCAACTTATTACACAACTTTTGTTTGTGTCTAATAAGATTTTATTCTCTTTTATATTTTTAATAGTATTTAACAAATTTTCACTGCTAAAAAACATAAATTAAAATTCTAAATTATTTTCAACACCAATTCACTGCCTTGGGGCAGGACACAAAAAAAAAGTTCCACCACAAAATATATGACTGCCTTTGAATTCTCCTAACTAGTACAATTTATTGCAATCTGCATGTACTTTACAAGATCCCAAACCAAAAAGTTTCATAATTGGCCTGTTGGAGAAAGATCTATCTAGAGCTTTCAACTAAATGTTGAATTATTTTCACCACCAATTCACCGCTTTTGGACATAATACAAACAAAAATTGACTTTTATTTTCACCCCAAATACCTGCCTAGATGTCTCTTTGTAAACCAGTTACTGTACTTTGTACTTACCACAAGAGATGCACATTGCACACGATATAATCAATATTCATAGAACTTCGATAATGAAAATTATAAAAAAATGAATTATTTCTGATTTAACATGTGTTATCATTTTTCTCCCCCTTACGCCGACCATCATACTATCATTATTCAATTTGTATATTGTGTGAATGTTGCACACTTTCCAAGTTTATTTAAAATTAACCAAGTTCTGTGTGATTGAAAAGGAACACGTTCCCACAAAAGTTCTCTAGAAAGGAATCTATTCCTGGGATGAGAAGAAATGACCCACCCCCAGACTACAGAACAGGCATTAAGCCTAATAAAT
Organism: Sweltsa coloradensis; assembly: GCA_024449915.1. Taxonomy (NCBI): domain Eukaryota; kingdom Metazoa; phylum Arthropoda; class Insecta; order Plecoptera; family Chloroperlidae; genus Sweltsa; species Sweltsa coloradensis. The sequence continues at coordinate 5,190 of JAMZAV010003485.1, forward strand.
ACGCGTACAGTATTTAAAAGTACGAACTGTAGGCCTACCCAGTACCCTGGCGTATCAAGCTGGTAAAGAGTACCCGTTGACATTCCTAATTCAATTCTGTATGTAGACCTACTTTTTAGTTTTTATAAATAAATAATAATATGATTGCATTCCTTTATTTTGTAAATGATATTGAACTTTTAAATATGTACTACGTATTATTTCATTTTGTATGTTTCTAGACAGTGGTAATAAATGAGATTGCTGTACATTGTGTATTAATGTGTCTTCTTAATAAAGTGCATGCTTGAACCAATCTTTCATCCACCAATCACCATCTAGTTCTAATATCCACTGCAACTATGCTCCTGGTGGAAAAACTATCTTCTACTACCTTTGATGTCATTCAAGAAACCAATGGTGGCTACTTAATAAAGAAAATATGCTATGATGCGCAGTAAAAACATAGTTAAGAAAGTTTCAATTAATTAGTGCCGCATGCCAATGTATCGGTGCAATATTTATGAAATCTTATTGCTACCAAAAAAAAGTTAAACAGAACTCTAGAAAACTTTTTGACTATTAAGAAGCGAGCCTGAGAAGTTTTGTTATGGCGCTATTTGATTGTCAACAGTTCAAAGCTTTTTACTTCCAGGAATGCATTATGGATGGACATATTTTAATAATACCTTTTTTCCTTGTTTTATATTGACATTGTTTAATGTTAACTCTTATTTAAACATCCACACAGCACAAATAAATTAGTCTGTGATAATTATTGCAGATTCCTAACCTTTGAATGAGCAAGAAGTTTATCTTTATACGTTAACACATAAATATTCCACTGCAAAGAAGGAAGCGTGTCGTCGAGTGGTCGTGAGAGCTTACCCTGTGTTTTGTGTTATTGTCGTAATGTATGCGGTGTTATTTCTGTAGGTTCCTTCCTCGGTGCTCCCGTCCTCCAGCCGGCGTCTGTGAACCAGCAGTCGCAGCAGCACTCGTTACAAGGCAAGAACCTCGCCTTCCAGTCTTCCAATCAAAGCTTCGGCTCGACGTGGGTCGACTCTGGCAAACTGAACATCGACATCGACAACCTAACGATCGGCGGGGTTAGAAAGTCCGGGAGTAACGTCGCTCCTACGATGAACCAGCTGGCGGTCACCAGTCCCCCCTCCCCGCGCAGCTTCACTGGTGCGGGACTCGTAAACCCCACCAGGTCGACTAGCGCACAGCAAATGCCCAGTCCGGTGATATTCCCAGCGTTCAAATGAGTTCATTACTAAAATAACATCTAGCAAGGTACTTTACATAGATACCGGTAATTGATTCTTTATAAATCCAAAGGAAATAGAAAATTATCATTTATAATTTTGGATCTTCTGGTTTTTTAGGTACCTACATTACTTTATTTATTGGCAAGTGATTATCTGAATTTGAATTCCGGGTAGGATATCCAACTTAACAGGAAATGACATGTATATTATATACTTTTTGGCTGAGCCAAGAATAAATTTAATACTACTATTAAAAATTTGAGGTAGGAATTACACCTCCAGGGTCCATTGAACATTTTATACCGTAATGATGTAGGAAAACCACATGTGCAGCTAACAATCCGACTTGTACCTTCAACCAAATGAGATACTACGAACCAAGTGTTAGTAATTTAAATTGTAATATTCGTTATTCTCTGGGAAAGGTTAATTTGGACATTGGTTTACTCATTCCAAATGCCTCCATTGTTTTCATTGGAAATATGTTTGTTTGGATATAATATTACATATCATATCACATTGCATTAGTATATTATATTAAGAACATATTTTGGGAGTTGGATTTCAGTAAAATTTAAATCTTTGTTGAAAGCTTAGGTGACCAGATGGTTTAGCATACAAATAATATTATATTAAAAAAGTTGGTTTAAAATCTCAGTTTGTCTCAACAATTAATTTTAGTAGGCCTATTCATTTTCATTTGTGCTGGTTGACAGTTTAGTTTTTAAATTGTGTCCGTTGATAAAGGTTTCTTTTTTTTTAATTAAAGTCTATCCTAGGGAAGTATACTATTACTGTTTAATCTAATAGGTATATCATACTATAATTGTAATTATTTTCTTGCAATCAATGTGAATGTTAATCTAACTTGCTCAAATTACATTCAAACGGACAACAACAAACAATGGAACTGTGATTAATGTTCTTCTGGTGGTAGTCTGTAGAATGCAACCAGTGTTGTCTGTGTGTTCCCTACTCTCTGGTCACTGTAGCAATACATACGCCTTCGGTAGGTAGCCTCATTGATAAGGTGTTACCGTTTGATATCTAAATACACTTTACTTATTGTTTGGAGGAAATACATTTAGTTTATAGCAGGATGTAATTAGTAGTTCTATTTCTATCATAACAGTATTGTTGTTTGTATATGCGTGTACATTTCTTTATATAAACTTATTTACGCATGTTAAAGTTATTGAAAATACTTCTTTAGTTATTTTGGTGCTGGGATTTATTTTTATTTATACTTTTATTATTATTAGCTCAATTTTACTTGTAAATACAACAATGCACAAGAAATGTATGTTATACTTTTGAAGTTTTAACAGGCTTTATTTTACACCTGTTGGTATAGCAAGTCTTAATAATTATTAAGATTAATTTTTCTAGCATGATGTACATTTATAATACTATTAGGGTGTATTAGTTTTTTCTAATATTGACATTGTGTTACAATACTTGTGATAATTAATGTAGGCTAGATGTTGATGTGCAGTGTCACTGGGGCAAGAGACCAGCATTTCAAAGTATCCGTTCTCTTTGTATCTCTCCGTTTCCAAGAGTCCTAGTTCGTTGCCACGGTAATCAAAATACTCGTGGCATCATCTCTACGTTGGTGATCAGATAAAACCACAAAGGCTGCCACATTCTTTGTCCCCTCACTGTGGTAATTTTTATCGGATGTTACTTCTCGAATATATTCTGACCTCAATAATTCGAGCTTAAGGGGACACACTCGCACTAATCTATCAGAAGTGTGGGTTTCCCTGACCATATAAACACTGTTACGCTGTTAAAAAAAAGAAAAACTTATATATTATGTCTCGATTTGGTTAGTCGGAAAACACATCGCGGTAGGTGAAATTGTGAATATCTAATGCAATTCAGAAATTAAAAAATCCATCCCGGCCCGGGTTGGAACCCGGGTCTCGGTGGTCTAGTTGGCTAAGGTGCCTACCTAGAATGTGGGGGACCCGGGTTCGAACCCCGGTCGGGATGGATTTTTTAACTTCTGAATTGTATTTTATGTTACTATATTATGGTAAAATGCAAATACTACTATATAATGCTGTCAGTATGTAGTGTAGTAAATTCAATGATATTTTTCTCAACATTGAAATATATGCATTTTTTCTTTTTTCTAATATTTGTACAATCAACAATAATTTAGTTTTTTATTTAGATAGTTTTGCATTTTTATGAGGGGATAATTTATTGAGGCATGCAACTAATTAGCAAAGAAAATACAACACTTTTCTTAAAGATAATAATGTGTCAATATTTAGCAGCTTTGTAATTGATTGCAAGCAGAGTCAGCAGAAAACATCTCTGCTGACTTTGCTTACATTCAATTGGGCTTTGCGCTGCCACTTTCTCACACTCGTAGCGCCACCTTAGTACAATCTGAGTCTAGATGATCCACACGGCCGTTCCCAAAGAACTACGCGGAGCGAGTCATTCAGTCACGGCCTTCAATGTTGATAAGAGCCGGTAGTACTAAGGTGGTGCAACCTGCGAAAAGCTTTGCGTGTCAAAGCCCAATTCCGTGGGCCCAGCGGCAAGGGCGGATTGATTTCGTAACGGTGCACTAACTAAGCAAAGTCAGGCGCTGAATATTGGCACACTGTTAAGCTGTTGGGCTCCATCTTTATTCTTAACATATTCCATTATTTTATAACCTGAATAACTCTGCCATCTACGTATTATATTACCGATGTATCAATTATATTTTCAGACTTCCATTGTTACTGTATTGACACAAATATAGGCTGCAGGTATAATGAACAATATCAAGTTCAAAAAGTGGTGTGAGGCCATAATAACCCAAGCCATTTGTCAATCTTTCCGGCCAAAATAGGAGCGGCCTATAATTGAGTAAATAAAATAAAGTTTATTAAGTTACTTTATTATGGTTTTGATAATTGATTAAACAAAATATTTTGGTTGTGTCTTAGAATCGGGCAGTATCGTCAGTTGATTGTTGTTATCTCTGCAAGTATTAATAAATATTATGTCGTTGAGTTCCAGTATTCAGCAGCTCAGTTAGCGTAAATAATCAGCAAAGAATCACTTTGCTTGAACTTCACCAATTTTCTAATTGATGATAATTCAAGTTAATTTGCTCAGTGTTGTTATTTCATATCACGTTATTATGAGATTAGTTACCAATGCTTACATCAGCGGGAACATTGGAGTGCTTTGCTTAATTATTACGTGTGGTCAACTAATGAATCCTGGAACTCAACTTGGCGTGTTCTACAGTGAAATGTACCCGTAGAATAATTTAAATAAGGTGATAGAATGAGCTGGTACCAAACATTACTTACGCATTCTCGAAAAATGACTAAAATCCTTACGTGTTGGAAATAATGTAATATGAATATGATCAGGTACAAAGTTTGATATTGTTGTCTTTAAATGTGGAAATTGCTTTCAAATTTAAATACCTATTTAATGTTGTACTGTGAACATTGAACAGAACTAGGTATCTGGTAGAAAATGAAGTGTTCCAAACAGTATGGCCCAAGTGCCATGCGTTTATTGTATCAATCGTTGACTTTCAACGAGACCTCGAGTGCCTTACAACTCGTTAATGAATGTCAACCCGATTGTATAAGTGAGACATTTGTCAGATAAGAAAATAAATGTTGAAGTTGCCGGATACAAAGTTTACACAGAATTAGCAAGTACTTTCTCCCTTGATATTCAACTTAAGAATTTCCCTGTGTTTTCTTTGTGTTGAGTTTCATACCCTATATATGGACTATTGTTTTTAATTAATAAGGTAATAAATAAGTTATCCATTACCGTTTCCTGCTTCGGACAGGGTCAGCTTGGGAACTAAATTCTTCCAGGTATCTCTATACACTTGCCTGTAGGTCTGCTATGGGGTCCTCTACTCTTCCTTGGCTTCCATCTTCTTTGTTCATACTTACTACTTTTGGGCCTCCTCTCTCCTTTCATTCTTTATTCATACACACTCTCTTCCAGCATACGTTTCTTAATTCTTATGTTGAACTCCAAAACCATTTCCCTTCATGTCACCTTACTTCTCTAATCCAGTATCTCTATGGGTTGTTTCTTACTTTCTTAGTGATAATGGAATATCTATGACTGAAGAGAGGATGATTGAAGAAGGAAGAAGACCTACAGGAAAGAGCCGAGAGGATGTGGAAGAGATACGATACAGTCAAGCCTACTTATAAAGAACTCTCTTTTAACAAAGTTCTGGATTTAACAAAGTAATGTTAAAGCTTGATAATTAAAAATACATGTAAAGTGACTGTTTTAACAAAATTCTTTTATATAACAAAGTAAAAAACAGTTTTTGCCAAGTTTGTTATAAGTGGGCTCGACTGTAGTAGGTTACAAAAAGTAAAAAAAATAATATTTACTAGTTTCAACGCCTAGGCTGACCCTGCCAGAAGCAGGAAACGGCGACGGATGATTATGAATACTACCCAATACCTTGTGCTATACGCGTTTCCAAGCAAAGATAGATGGCAGCACTAAAACGCAACATGTCGGACCGATCGGTGATATAGAGGCGAGCTGCTTACGGCGAGCGCTGTATATTCAGTTAGGTTCAACTTGATTTTTGTTACATTTCTGATCATTTGCGAAAACATTGTTGATTATGACATATCGTCCGCGTATTTTATTAGTAAAATTCGTAAGTTTTGGGGATCGGCTTTATTAAAAACGGGAATTTAATGGCATTTTAAATTACAACAAATAATTGAGATTATTTGATGATATTAGCTCGAAAAGAACAAACCACACTGTTAAACTATTAAATAGAGAAACAAGTGTATCAAATAATGTTGAATGATGAAGATCGATTATAATTTGCCAAGAAAATGTTGCCCACCAATACTAATAATTTCAATAATTTACTTGATATCTAAAAATCAAAAGAGCTTCTAGCAAATTATAGCCCTACACTTGTTTTGCTCGTTTTCTACATCGTTTTACAATGTAAACGCAATTGGAGTAGGCCTATATATATTTATCTACTATACACTTAGGACCACTGTTTTTTTTTTTAAATATATTACATTTTATTAAAAGTACGCCTATTGAATAGCTGATGGCCTATTTTTATTATTGTTTTGTATGTCAATAATGGCATGACGCGTCATTCTGCAGACAGCTTTAAAATCTTGTAGGTCATATTATTATACTTATTCTATTGTAATAATATAAATCGTATTTATGATGATATTATGTATAATATTATGTAATAAATGAACAATGACGATAAACGGGATATGTAGGCCTACATTAATTATATAAGGTAGAAAAGGAGTTGGGTCTTGTGCATAATAAAAGGAGTAATAACAGCAACAGACACAAACAGCAAATACAACTCATTCCTGCAAACATTTAAAATCCATTTTGAGGCTTGTTTTCCAACAAAACAAAACAAAAATAAAAAATGTAAATAAACAATGGATTACTGCAGAACTAAAAAACACAGGAAAGCAACTTAAAAAAACTACACCAGCAAATTAAATATCAAACAGATAATTATTCAGACAAAGCAAAGTATCAAACTCTTAAAAAAAAATATAGGAAAGACCTTAAAATTGCAAAATGTAAAATTTCCCAAAAACAAATTTATAAAAGCTTCTAAGAATAAAAGTAAAGCCATCTGGGAAAAAAGTAAGAAATGAAACACATTCAAAGCAACCCAAAAAAACTAATAATATTGAATTGAATATAAAAATGTATCCAGACAAACCGATAAATAGGGTAGATAACCCGAAGGAAGTAGCAGATGCTTTTAACCTGTTTTTTAAAAAATTTCTTAAAAAAGGTAGAGGTGGAACAGACCAACAACATTAGTTACCCTAACGACCCTATGAGATAATGAAACTACATCAAGAACCAATAAAAAAACTCTATGACATTTGCTCAAGTAACTGAAAAAGAAATAGTCGACATTGTCCGTAGCTTAAAAAAACACGTCATCAATTGGGTGGGATGAAATCCCTACAATAGTAATAAAAAAAGTAGTACATATAATAAAAAAGGCCCTTAGTCCACATATTTTAATCACCCCTAACAACAGGAACATTTCCAGACAAAATGAAACTCTTGTTGTCACACCCATACACAAAAAAAGATGATCTAAATAATATCAACAATTATAGGCCCATCTCAATTTTACCAATATTATCAAAAATTTAGAGACAATAGTTAAAAATAGATTAGTTGACTTCTTAGAAAATAACAAAATACTGTCAAACTCCCAACATGGATTTCAAAAAAATAAATCAACTATCACAGCACTAGTAGAACTAGAAAATCTAGCTCTCAAAGCCATGGATAAAGGGGAGTATGCCCTCGGCAAAATTTTGCGATTAAGCAAGGCATTTGACTGTGTTCATCACGAGACTATATAAAAAAAAATTTGAAATGTACGGCATTCGAGATACTACACTTAAATGGTTTTTAAATCATATTTAACCAAACGTAAACAAAAAACTAAAATTAGGCATGAAGATGGAAAAGGAAGTTGTTCAGAAATCTATTCAGTTGGGTAGAAAACCGAAGCAGGAGTGCCTCAAGGCACAGTACTAAGTCCTCCATTTTTCTTATATACATAAATGATCTCCAAAAAAATTTTTGGAACATATCAAAGTGATTCCCTTTTTTCTGACGATACACTGCTTTATCATTAGCAAAGTGTTTTTTAAAACCTAGTTAGGGAGTCCAAAACTTGCAGCAAATTTAATCCAAAATTGGCTTACAACAAATAAAATAGGAATGAATATATCAAAAACAAATTTTATCCAGTTCCATCTATACCAAAAACAAATTGACAAACTCCCCAAAAACTTGAGATGGATAAAAATTTCAAAATAGCACGACTCACAAACACGGGTTTCCTTGGAGTTACAGTAGATGAAAATTTAAATTGGGAAGCACAGTTAAAGAAACTGAACCCCAAATTGAGCTCTGCATGCTTTGCACTGAGAGTGATAAGAGATGCCACGGGTGTTCAAACAGCAAAAATTGCTTACCATGCATATTTTGAATCATTGGTTAGGTATGGGATACAAATAGGGGTAGCACTAAACACATTAATGAAATATTTAAACTACAAAAAAGAGCAGTTCGCATCCTGGGAGGCCTTTCATATAGACAATCATGTATACAAACATTTAAAAAAAAATGGAAATACTTACTGTACCGTGCATCTATGTATATGAGCTCCTTAAACATAATATTGTAAACAAAAATGATGAAAATACAACAACAAACGAAAATATTCACCAACATAATACGAGACAAAAAGGTAATTTACATATACCCCACAGCAACACAGTGAGATGCCAAAAAGGCTCACATATAGCGGGGATAACTCTTTTCAACAGTTTACCAAACAAATAAAAACAGATAGATAACACAAAACAGCTCACACAAAAAATATATACCTACCTGGTACAAATGCATTTTTATTCAATTGCAGCTTTTAAAGAAGGTCGAATTGAAATCGAGTAACATGTAGTGACTTCGACAATATACAAGGCCTATGTCCTTCATTGTTTTTAATATATATATATATTTATTTATACATCATTAGGGTCATGCTCATTTTAATGTATTTATTAAGGGATTTTATGATGTTAGTTTTATACTGCCTTGTGAGATAGTATAATATGTTAACTTAGTTTTAAGACCTGTGACCTGTAATATACCCCGGACACATATTGTGCGAGGGGTCGCCATTATGCAATAAAAAGAAAGAAGAAAGAAGAAATAAGCCCTAATACAATTATTATATTTTTGTTATTGTTTTTAGAGCTGAGCGCGTGTCGTGAGTGTGCGTGAGTGTGGACTTAATGGAATTAGTCGTGAGTGATTGTACAAGATACTTGACTCACGCGTGAATCGTGACACGCGTGATTGTGCGTGTCACGTTATCTAGGCCTATTTGGCTATCAATCGACAAATAAATACCTTTTCTAGAAATATGAACCTACCTTCCTACCAACCGTACACTTTACCCTATTTTAGAGTCCCCTTATCGCGGTTCGTGCAGTACGTTGCTTTTGCAATCTTTGGTCATTTTATTTCGTGTGTGCTTTGCTCGTAGTGTTGTATGTGTTTGTGATTTGTTTCAAGCTCTGTATAGTGTTTATTTGTAAGGTAGGCACAAAAAACAAACATCGTATTTCGTTGCTGTTTTAGCCTGTCAGGAATCAGGATACGTCGTGAGTAGTGCTAAAATAACATTGTAGGCCTAAACACACTTCATTGTAACTTCACCTGAGGAAAGTCGTGACTTGTGCATGACTGTATACGATGTGTGACATGGCGTGACTGCGTTTTGGAAAAAATATTTTTAAGCGTGAGTGTGCGTGAGCGTGTAGCGATAATATCCGTTTGTGCGTGAGTGTGCGTGATTAGAGAATGTTCGCTCGTGATCGTGACCCTGCGCGAGTCAAAAGTCACTCACGCGCTCACCTCTAATTGTTTTGTTATTATTATTATTATTATTATTATTATTATTATTATTATTATTTTATTTATATTAAATTATCATGAGAAAACTAAAGAAGTATATCTCAATTAAAAGTGCCATAAGAAGCGAGCGATATTGTATGTGTGTGTTTACTATGAGTAGTGAACATTCTTGACGGTTTGAATTTGATTTAGTATTTATCGTACCCTGTTAGCCGATATTTAGTATGTAGCCTATAAATAACAATGATTTATTATGAAAAAAAAGGGGGGTGACTTCCGAACGCGTCCGTAAGATTAAAACTTACACGTGCCCCCTGGATCACGCTAAACGTTCGGACTCGAAGATGCCAAAGCAAGTTAACAGAAGAGATAGGAGAGTGGAGAAAAGGGTGTCCTCTCAGGGCAACGCCCACCTTGTTGTATTGGAACGCAGGAGGGTCTCTCCGAAGATAAATTTTTTAGAAACTTAAGAAGATAATTAGTGACAAAATGTAGACGCATTCACAGTGGTGGAAGCAGGATAAACCCTCAGACAACGAAAAACTGGAAAAAGCCATGATTAACGCTACAAAATATATACTCTCCCTAGACAAGACAATATCTTCAGGCATCATAGTTGGTTTTTGAAAGTAGGTCTGACATCTAAATTTAAAATTTTACACAAAAGGGAAACAAAGAAGACAAGATAGAGGTGGTACAACTAGACTGTGGAAAAATCACACTAAGACCACATACATCATTCTCTATAACCCACCAACAAACAAAACAATTTTTTTAGATCTAGTCACTGTTGACTGTACGCAGTAATTGTAGGAGATTTTAATGCACCCAATAAAGTCTGGCATTACAATAAAACACCAAAAGTTGGACACATAGTTGAAGAATACATAGACAGCAAACCCGCTGATGCTACTGGACCCACAGATCCATTTTACCTTCTCTCATACAGAGGAGGCCTCTCCAGACCAGATTTAGCCTTATTCCACACAAACTTATTAAATCACATGAAACAGGACAACCTGGGTCTCCTTCCGGTGCTGGACAAAAAATTTTACTTATAACAAGACAAAAATGTAAACCTGAAGCTAGAGAACCAAATGCACTTCGAATTTTAAAAAGGGTAACTGGAAGGAGTACAGAAGAATTACCGAAGAACTATTCCGGGAATTTGAATCAAGGGAAAACATTGATTTAGACAACCAGAAAATTATAGATATCATGCAAACAGCTGCAGAAAAAAACTGTACCTAGAGGAAAACAAACAAATTACAAACCGTCTGGAATGACAACTACAAACTCGAAACAACAAAGAGATAAAGCAAGGAAAACTGCAGAACAAACTCAAGACATGAAAGACATGATTCAACTAAGAAGAGTACAAAGCCAATTTTAAAAAAGACAATTTTGGAAAGCAAGAGAAATAGCTTTACAAGAATATGTAAGCAAATAGATTACAGAAAGGATGGTGTCAAGCACATAGATACTTCTCCAGTCTATGAAACCAAGAAAAGAGGGAAGAACAAAAAGGAGCCAATATATATAAAGAAACCAACTCACCGAAGATAAGGATAAAGCAGAGGCGTTCTGTCAGTATATGTCACAACAAACAAGACCAAAAATAATAAACATGTAAAAGTAGAGAAACCCAAAAATACATACATGATAACGAGGACCCTTATAATGCACCTTTTAATATCCATGAATTGGGGGACAAGCATTAAGTAAACTGAAAAACAAGAAGTCACCAGGAGTTGACCTTATCTCCCCTGAATTCTTGAAAAACCTAGGAAAGGAAGGGCAACTGGTATTACTGACACATTTTCAATGCCATATGGGAGGGAAACATCCCCAATATATGGCAAAAAGCAGAAGTTATCCCCATAGTTGAAGAAAGGAAAAGACAGTAGTAAAGTAGAGAGCTATAGGCCTATATCTCTCACAAGTATGATGTCAAAGCTCATGGAACGCATGGTAAACCAAAGATTAAAAATAACCCTCATAACAGAACACCAGGCGGGCTTCGGGAAAGATAGAAGCACTCTCGACCAAGTGGCATATCTACAGCAGGAGGTGAAGGAAGGCTTCAATAAACAACTAGAAAACACTTGTGGTGTATGTTGATTTCCAAACTGCATTTGATGTTGTGAACAGAAAGAATCTTACTTACAAAAATGTCGGATATGAACATCCCAAGCAACATATCAGATGGACTACAAATTTCCTGAGCCAGAGGTAATATGAAGTGAGATATGGAAACAAAAGATCAAAATACAGAAAAAACAAGGCAGGAGTTCCCAGGGAGCAGTCATGAGTCCTACCCTTTTCTTGATCTTCATAAATACCTAGCTGACTATATTGAAGAGAGAAGTGAGGTCAAAGTAAAGCTGTTTTGCAGATGATGTGGTGCTGTGGTACAGTGGTAGAGATAAAGATAAATGGAAATTGAAATGAAAAAAGCCCTTAAAGCTCGGGAAGAAGGGACACAGAAAGAATGCAATGATAGTTAACGAAAAGAAGGCCGTGTACGACTACCACACTACGGGACGAAGTGTACCCCCATTTTTACTCAAGTACAGAACAACCCCGTTACAGAAAGAAGAAAACCCCAGTATACCTAGGTGTACTACTAACTATGGATCAAAAAAATGACAATGACCAAGCATATTGAAAAAATGGAAAGCAGCAGGAAGGAAGATTAAACCTTTTTAAAAAGAGTTGCAGGTGTTACCTGGGGGGAACAGAGAACACAATATTATCTACCACATAAAAAACCGATGTGAGACCATGCTTGTATTACCATATTATGGTAATGCAATCATAACAAAAGCCCCTAAAAATGCACTACAATCTCTAAATAGGGTCCAAAATTCTGCACTCAAAATATTTACTGGAGGTTTTAAAAAACCACACCTATAGTAGCTATGGAAGCAAAGGCCAATATTCCCCCCTAGAGGCCAGACAAAATAAGCTGCAGGGATCCTTTTTGAAAAACTGGTAAGACTGGATCAGAACTACTGGGATAAAGAACCATGTAAAAAAACATAAAACCCATGTAACATTCATAACGAAAGGCACGACAAATAAATGGCATTTAATTGGGAATGAGGCAATTAACAATAGACAAGACCTCCTACCACCAAACATAATGTTGCATTGTTAGAAATCTCACATGCATTGACATACCCGACTCGACGGTAAGAAAAAACAACCCTCATTGGTTCAACTAAGAATTGACATTGGCATACTTCGCCCGAAATACCAAAAATGAATGGCTACATCTGTATACAGATGGATCAGCATCCCCAGGGGAAGGAAATGCGGGCGCAGGGATATACAGCCGAAATTTGAGGCTTCCTACCCAGCTGGTGCTAATGGAAGCAATTATGATGGAGAAATCCGAGCAATAGTTGAAGCACTATTGAAACTATCAAATCTGAAAACCGGAAAATGTGATCCTATTCGACTCCAAGACTGCCATTGCAAATAGGGAGGAAACAGAACCCGAAATTAGACAATGTAAACTACAGATTCTACGACTCATGAATGATGGGAACAAATTTGTGCTACAATGGATACCGGCCCACTGTGGGATATATGGTAATGAGAAGGCCGACTACCTAGCCAAACAAGGTAGCAAAAGCAACAAGAAAGTAAAAAACTGTCCCCATAAATCTCTCAAATCTCACCTGCATGCGTCGACAAAGCAAACCCTAACGAATGGCAAGACAGGGGGCAGAATAAAACTGTGGGAAGATTACACTAGAATGAGGCCGACTGGTAAACGTAAGTGCTACAGTAGAAAAATGAGAAAAGCTCAATTCCGGCTTCAAAAAAGGTCACGACCTACTCGGGGAAAGCACCTCCATAGATTTGGAATTTTTAATCTAGTGTCTGTCGGATGTGTGGAGCTGGGGAACAAGACGGAAACATCTTTTTTCAATGTACATATATAAGCTTGAACGCGACAAAATGCCCAAAAAGGCATGGATCGGAGCGAACAGGAGTCCTTATCTCTACTGGCTAACTAGAAAACACATGATGACATGAATAATGTCAATTGTTGGCATATGAAAAGAAGAAGATTATGATATTACAATTAGAAAATTGTAATATGGATACAAATGCCATCCTCTGTGTCTCATAAGTGCATGGGGCGCAGGTCTGAATATAGTAATATTATTCTGGTGGACATGGTCTCGAATCCCGCATATTGGAGAGCGATTTTATCATTTTGGTGCACCCCCATACTTTTGATTATCATCAATTAACAACATTTTGGGAGAACAACGACAATGTACCTGTTATTGTACATTATTTATAAGTGACAAACACGGAATGACATGTGTTCTTCAGGTAAGCACATAGCGCGCTCCTCCGACTATCACTGATTGGATCGGACAGTTGCATTTTTCGCCACCAGGTAGCAACCCCTTTGCTTGGAAACGCGTATTGACAAGTAGTTGTTCCGAAGCAAGGTTGACGATGCTGGCGTCATTAGCAGATGAATTGAGCCACTCCCGCCCCATTTAATATGCTTACCGATTGGTCGCAATTAATCTCTTGATTCCCCCGGCATCAGAAAACTTGCTTCGGAACAAAACTTTTTACGATTTATGCGTGCAGAGCAAAGGACTTAGTTGAGAAACGGTTTGGAGAGAATGTGTATGCTCGAGGATTGAAGAAGGAAGAAGATTGGGGAGGCCAAGATAGAGTGTTGAAGGAAAGAAGTGGAAAAATTAGGTTGCGAAACCCAAGCCGACCCGGCCAGAAGCGGTAAACTGGGATGGCTGATGATGGGCAGACCGGCCTATTATTTATAGTGCAAGGTTTAGAAAATAACAAGATTTCTTTCAAAAATTTATCATTTAATGGAAAATGATACAAAACTAAAACTGATACCTTTGAATTAAGGTGAGAACAGTATTTAAAGTAGGCATATGTTGATACGACACCAACATTAGTGTCGTATTAAGCCAAATAATTGAAACCTATTTTAAACTATAAAATAAGGTTCCCTGTCGATAAAATCTAAAAGTTCTGACATGAGTAACCCTCATGTGAGTGACCTTTAATGTTACAAGACATTGCATGAAATATTACATAATGATGTAGCACATATTATTACTATATTGGAGTTTTGTGTACTACTGCGTCAATAGGTATTTTTATTTCAACTTTTCAAGCGTGAAAAATAGTTTAGAAAACATTGGGATGAATCAACTAGCAATGGAACCATTCTTAAATAATAAATAAAACCTGTTTTTAAGTCATTGCTGACTGACAAATTAATCCTATGAATACAAAGAAAATGCAGGTAGCAATTTGAATCAAGTAGTTAGTGTTGTTTGTTAAGATGAACTAAGCAAAGAAATGGGCCCTAAACTTTTAATAAAGTACATAGTAATTGGGACTCCAGGCAAATTAGAGTTAAAATACTTTCTCAACTTTGATTGCTCGTTTGTCCTGCACCCTTGGATATATTGTATGCTATGACAACATAACACAAAAACATGTTCAGAACTGTAAAAAGTAAACTACTATAATTCACATTGTCAACATGACACAAATTTGAACTGTTGGAAGTAGGTAGGCCACCGGTTTGTTCAAGAAAGTACACCATGTTTTATTGCTAGAAAAATAACTGGCCAACCCAGATAATGAATGTAACTGTATGTAAAGATTCATTAATTATTGGAGAAAAAGCAAATACTTATGCAACTTGATCGTTGTTTAACTGTTTCTTGCATCCAGATGAAAAAAGTAGAAATAGTATATTATGTAGTTTACTACCTAAAGCAGAAGGTCACCTTGCATGATACCAACTTTGAAATACAAAACCAACGACATTCCTTGCAGCACACATGGGGGAGTTACTACTCTTTGTCCTTGTCCTTGTTCTTCTTCTTTTTCTTCTTCGGCTTTTCACCAACTTCAACGTCTTCGGTCTGCATGGGTTCGTCTCCATTCAACGCTTCAGACTTACGTTTCTTGTCCTTCTTCTTCTTTTTCTTTCCTGAACTTGAAACACTTGAAGCCTAAAACAAAATACAAGCATAGTTATTATATTATAGTATAGCCCAATGGAAAGTTGTGTGTGTGTATTAGATAACACGTAAATTGGTAGGCCTACATAGCTGTCAGCCTCCACTATCAATATAGGTTAAATAAAAAAAAAAAAATTGTATTTAGAGTCTACCCACTCAGTTACTGTATTTATGCGAGTATAGGCCTCGGGTATATTTGAAATTGTCAAGTTCAAAAAATGGGGTGCGGCCATTATGTGAAGCCATTTATCAATAGTATTTATAGCCAATTCTTTAAAATTTTAGTGGTGAAAATAAGGGTGCGGCCATTACTCGAGGGCGGCCTAAAAGCGAGTAAATACGGTATATAACTGATTTTCAGTGGGGGACAGTAAATCAAAGCGACTAAGCCTACCTTGTAGGCCCAGTGTTAACAATGTTCAATCCATCAAGAGTTTAAACACAAATGTAGCCTACACAGCTTTGAATTACAAACCTGGAGAATGGACACTTCCTCAATCGCTTCCTTCATGACGTCAATGTTTTTCTTGGGAATATCGCCGGTCTCGTAGAACTTGAGACGATCCTCCACTTGCTGGCGGAGTTTCTCCCCGAAAACATTACACGGTTGATCTGTTAACAATTAGACCAACCACATTTACAACCTTGATACCGTTTACAAGGAGAAGAAAGATGCGAGTATTAGTGGAATCTTGTACGTACCTGAAAAGCAGTCTATGCGTGAGGCAATCGAACACTTGTTGGCGAGGTAACGAGATATCCGCCCTTTGTTCTTTGTTCCCGCCCGCCCAATGAACGTTGAATGGAAAAGGAGACCATACTTTGGTGTATTTCCTCGGGTCTTGAGCGCTCTGAGAAGGAAAAATTACACATTAAACAATCTTGGGGAGAAATGAACCTTTTATTAACGGTCCCAAGTACACTAGCAATATGTGAAGGGAATGGTATGTTGTCATTGTGATGCAGCTTAACATTGCAGGACGCTAAGTAAAACCTAACCAAGCAGTTACGCTAATTTGTTGCATTTCAAACTTCATTAATCTCACTCCTTTTTTTCCGCTAGAGAAATTTTTCACACACAAGCATTGTACGATGTAATCCATATACACATGAACAAGTACGCTATGAGTATTTCCCAATCTGGCAATCTTGCCAGAACCTTTGAAGGTAATTTTCTTACTTAAATTTGCTTTTGTGGATTGTGTATACAAGAACAAACATATTTAGTAAATCAAGGGGTCTAGTCATACTACACCTTGCCCTTGATTAACGTCTGGTTGAGGGTGTACTACACAGATTTATAATTACTCATATACATGGTCATTGATCTAGGTCCCACCTTGGTTCAATCAACTTACCTGAACAAAGCTTTTTCTGCTCCCAGGATTTGAACGGTAGATGCTGGATACTTTGCAAGATTCGTGAGCGAGCCTGCGTGGGATATTAGTCGTGCACCGACCTGGTCACCGATCAGGGTCCCCAAGTTCGGGGCGACGACAGCCATCTTGCTGCGGAGGTATTCAGCCATCTGCTTGCGGTAGTCAGCCAGAGCAACCACTCGAACAGCAAACATCTCGATGTTCAACAGATCCATTGGGGAGATGTCCATTCCTTTGAGGAAATGTACATTTATTTTTATTTATTTATCACTAGGGCGCTTCGCGAACGCTTTTTCTAGTTGCGTTGATGGACAAGCTTTTTGTAAGTTTTTAGAATGCGTGGGATCTCTTTACGTTTTCAAGTCCCATTGCAAAATCATTATTGTTAAATTAGGATAATTTTTATATGCCTAGGTAGTAGCATTAATTAATTGCTATGGCAATAGGCTACCAATTAATAGAAAGTAAAATATCTGGAGGCCCAAAGATTTGCTTTTTGTACCCATTGTCAAGTTTTTATAGTAACTGTGTTAATTATGATACACCTCAAAATACTTATAAATAAATAAATAAATAAATAAATTGTATTTAGAGTCCTAACCCACTCAGTTTCAATAATAACTGATTTTCAGTGGGAGACAGACAAATCAAGCGACCAAGCCAACCCTGTAGGCCCCGACGCAATCGACGAGTGAGCGATAAAACCAACCAAAGATCGATATTTTTTAATAGGAAATATAGCAATCAGTGATATGGACAATGCAAACATATTTAAACATATTAGGCCTAAAACCTTTATTTCTATGGACTCAGGCAAACTTTTTCAACTTTTTCTTTCAAAAGGTACTACATCACCATTACTTTATGTCCATGTGAAATTAGAACGTTGTAGCCCCACCCGTTTGGTCAGAATCGACCCAAATGTCACAAAAATATCGCATTCAAAATATTAAAAAATCATAAAAGTATGATATTCATGAGAAATATGTCTTCGATTGTACACCCAAAATCATGGCAGGTCTAAGTTCAGAGATTTCGAAGGTCCCCTTTCAATTTTCATAAAGGGTCAGGTCTAGAAAGTAGGTCTACCGGCACCTATATGGTCACTAGTTATCTGCTAACCAATATCAAGGGCGTGGTTACTGCGCTTTGTAGGCTAGTGAATGATGAGATTATGAAATTACTTTAGCTTAATTCAAAGCATAAAAATAGTCTACCTCGTGCATTTAACAAATAAATAAGTCTAGGTAGACCGTAGGTAGGCCTACTATAAGGCTTTGTTCAATTATTTCTTACCCATAGACGATCGGGATGCATCTAGAACAGCCTGCGCTTTTCCAGAATCCATCAAGATTTCCTCCAACCCTTCAAGTTTCTCTTCAGACAATTCCTTGCGGTTCTTAATGAACCGAGCGACTTTAGCGTACAGGTAGTTCTCGGGAACAATTTTGATCAGCTCTGGAAAGTGGTATGAATACCACTCCCTGAAGAAAAATAACAAACTTAATTCATTAGGCCTACAACAATAGGCCCTACTTAAATATCTCGTCTCTTCGATACAAACTTGTAACTAGAAGGGCTAGGATTACAGTACACTCCTAACTAAACTATGTATTTTATAATCCCTAGTATCGATGTAGGGAGGCTTAAACGTTGAGGCTTATCACGGCCTAGGGTAGGAACTTAGGCGAAGACAAAAGATAAGCGGCAATGCATTGTCTATGAACTAGGTACTTATACAAAAAAAATTTATGAAGCTGAAAGATAGTCTAATAGACAATTTTCAAAATCACCAGTGCCCTACAAAGCATTATGGGAGAAAGAGCAATTACATGCTAAATGCCATAAGCTCGGGTGTGTGGAGTACTGCGTTTTCCACATTTAACACAGTCAGTGCAATCCGGCACAATCCCAAGCATAACATTTAGCAGGTAAATTCTCTTGCTCCCATGCTTTGCAACGGAGCACGCATGCACAGTAAACTCTGAAAATAGTCTATTAAAATCTAGCATGCAGAACAAAGAGGCTTTGCCACTAAGTTTGGATACGTTAATAGTATTTCTAGGCATACACTAACTCTGGTAAAATTGTTCGTAAATGGGGTGAGACTATATGATCATTAACCACACGAACACACGTGATGCATATGGGTGCGTCATGAGGATGTGCGTCCTCCCATACACATGACGCACTACGCCAGCTTCACGTTCATATTCCCGCTAAAAGCTTGACTGGAGTAGTTCAAGTAGGTTGCCGTTAGATAGCAGCACTAACTAGAGTTGTGTTCTCGTTTCTCGGAGGGTCACTAACGTACATCTGTTTTGATAGCTGGAATGTCAACAACTGTTTCAAATGGCTACGCTTTGAGATTGAAAATTACGGAATGAATGATGTTTCTATCATAATCTTTTATTAGAGCAGCAGAGAAAGTGAAGTGAGTGATCTTGTGGTTTCAAAGCATGATTATTTTTCAGTGATAGTGAGGAATCGGTGTAGGACATAGTGACCAAAGTCAGAAGTGGGAGTGAAAGTGAGTGGGGGTGAGACAGATTATGACAAGACAGGTCTAGACCTGCAAACTTGCCAAACACATGGGAAAAGTAGCACATGTAGGGCTCCACATCAAGTTTCTGCTTTAAAAAATATTTCAAAAGCAATTGCAAATGGTAAGAACAACAAAATCAGAAATTTAAGTTCAAAAAGGGGGGGGGGGAAATGATTTTTGGAGATTTTTGGTATTTCCTGGTGTATAATGGGGCCACAGAATGTCTTAAAATGGGTGTGTTCAAGGGGTTAAAAGACAAAATGTGGTTGCATATTATGAGATGAGAGAATAAAATACCTAGGCAGAAGCTACATTAGAACAACCAGTAGCCTACAAAAACATATAGGCCTAGATACTTTGTTTGTTCGTTTATTAGCTTTCTTTGGTACCGGTACAGCAACCACCATTGTGATGGACAAGTTTTGAAGTGATGCACACAACATTACCTTATCCGCATAGAGAATGTGTTGACATCTTTGTCGAGCTGATCTAGGAGCGCGATACTTTGGATAATCATGTTGTCCACACGGTTGACATTGAACTTGACTTTGGCTCTTGAGTAGCTGTGACCCAGTCCAAGTTGAGCTATACCAGATGACTGCGGTGTGAAACCCTTTACCAGCTTGGGGAAATGTTGACGGATACCTCGAATAATCTCGGGAACAGCGCCAACGTGGTTACAACTAAAGCCAATTGCTTCGGAAATACTCGCTCCCAGCTTCGGATCGCCGACTCCTAAAACAACTTTAGACTTCTTCCCCGACGCTGGCAAGAAGGTTTCCAAAAATAGCTTCAAGTCGTCTGGTAGAATCCCTTCTGATATGCTGTTTATATTTTCAAGAGCGACAGCTGCGGTTTTGAATGGCGTGAAACCGACAAACTTCACAACTGAATTAAAACGAGAGAGGTCGGTTACCGAAGCTTCCACTTGAGGCAAGAGCATTCCCGCCTCTTCAAATTCCTTGATCTTGAACAATGCGTAGCCGGCTGCATGTTCAAACAATACGAACAGTTGCGTCTGGAAAAGAAAGCACATTCAAGCCTCAAAAATAGTCTAGAAACCTGATAGGCACTACGGTATACTAGTCATTAGTAGAGCCCCGCATTTTTCGTAAGTGGCGGTATAATAGCTTTTACAACGAAATCGGGAGGAATTTGTTTTTTTTACCGAAATTGAGATAAAATTGGTTTTTATACCACAATTAATGATTTTTAAGTGCAAAAACTACAAATATAGGGTCTGTATCATTCACTGAAAACTCTATTTATGTCAATACAAATGGTAAAAATTAACGCGTAATGTGCCCTTGTCCAAAGCATTTTGTAATGCCAACCTGAAGAAATATTAATTTCATCGTATTGAATTGGGAAAATTAACGTTATAAATTTGCATTTTTGAACTGACACACACTGCATCACTATTGTAAGTCGCGCTCCTAACGCGGTATTTAAAGTAAAAGTATGGCTTTTTCATGATCTAATATTTTACCAAAATTGGTACTTTATTTACCGAAATATGCATATTTTTGACCATTTTTAACACGAAATTAAGAATTTAATTCAACGAAATTCATAAGTTTTATTTACCATTTAATCTTGCCCTTAGTCATTAGGTTTCTACCTCCACCCTTATCTCAGCCTAGCCAATATTTTAATTATGTGATTAAGGCATGTTGGAAGAAATATCAGTGCACAATGCAGTTACCGTACCTAGTCGCCACAATTATCGATGCAGGGCTGTCTGCTGATTTTTGTTGCTTATCAATAGATAGGCCTAGATGATTTTAATAGGCTTTTTTGCTTTTTCTCAAGCCTAGGCTAATAGCTTCACCTAGAGTGTATTCCAAAACGCGCTTTGCCCAGTCCAAAATGAGCTTCACACGCTTCGCAATCAATGCAGAGCACAACAAAATGTGCTGCAGCCGCTTTCAAATTGTGCTCGAGACGCCGACGGATTTCGGTTCAGCACTAGCTTGCGTTTGGAGAATTGTGGGTAATCAAAATTGTGGCAACTAAAGATACAGGAAAAGTCCAGTAGTCGGAGAAAACGAAAGTGTAAATAAATACGGAGTGGATAGTTGTACGGTCGTCAGCCGTACGCATAATTATGCACTAGTTGAATACGGTCATCGACAATACCACCTAAGATAGGCTGATAGCTCCATACACAACATGCAGTGTGGCAGAGTGATAGCGCCTCTAGGTCAGCGGTTCAATTCTTCGTTAAACGGATTTTTTACCATTAGGCCCATAGCCTTTAGCAAATTATTCTAAAATAGCAAATCCTTTTCGGTACCTAGAAAGTCATTTATATTTAAAATAGAAAAGTAAGGCCTAAAGGTTTTGTACGCTTTTTTGTTTGCACAGAAAGTGGTCGAAAATAGCAAAAAAACTTACACTTTGTTACTGGTAGGTTGTTTTCTGCAAATAATTATACTAAGTAGGCCTAGGTATTGTCTTTGTTTGTTCATTATTGCTTTGATTGGATGAGCGTAGCGAGTGAAGCGAAGATTCCATTCTACTACACTGGAGAAAAAATTCCGGAATGTTTTTTTTTTCTTTCTTTCTTTCTTTCTGTATTTTTGTCTGTTTGTCCTCAAGATTCCGGCTAAACCGATACTCCGATTGCGATGAAATTTTAATGGAGACCTTCGAAATCTCTCCCTGGGGGGGGGAAAAATTTAGAAACCTGCCCGCACTTTTTTGGCGCAATCGAAAATTATTTATAATAAAAGTCGCAATTTTACGATTATTTTCGATTTTTAAAAAAATTCTTCGATTTTAAGACCTACCATGACTTTGTCCGATTGTAATAATTTTTCCATAGAACCTTTATTTTATGAATTGATATATTCGTGTGAAATTGATGCGTTATTCGAAAGAAAAATGTCTTTAAAAAATCTCAATTATTACGACTTTTGTTCGATTACGTATTTAACTTTCTTTGGCTTATTCCCCCTACATGCTTTAATTCCGATCGTAATGATTTTTTCACGAACCTTAATTTTATGAATTAATATATCCGTGTGAAATCTGAGCGCTATCAAATAATTTGATTTTTTTATGAAAATTGCAATTTTACGATTTTTTTTTTCCTTTTTTAAAAATTTCGATTGATTAAAATTTAAGTTATTTTTTAATTTATTTTTAATTTAATTAAAAAAAAAATCTAACTTAGATATGATTTTTTTTCACAGAACAACAGAAATCCGCATAACACATGGCAGCTTCAATGCACAATTACGCTCTCCAACAAACGCGGCGGACTTAAGCGTTTTCCTAGTTATGATATAGGCCCTACCTACCGGGAATCAATGTATTTTCAATGATATTTTTCTGCCTAGATTGTCTGGTTGCCACCCACTGACCTGGAGCTTGCAACTTGAGTTAGGTGTCCTGTATCATTGTTGTGATCAGTTTTTGACTTGAACAATTTCAAATACTAGGGCCTACTAGGAAAACGCTTAAATCCCGCCGCGTTGATGGATGAACTTTTTAATAAGTTTTTAGTTTGCGTAGGACCACTTTTCCTTTGCAAGTGCTTTTTGAATGCATTGTAGGTTATTGTTGTTGAGTTTCTATTGTTACTTGTTAATTGTTATTATAACCTCACAAAACTCATATTAAAACCTTTATCCTATGGATGCTGGCTACTTTTTTAACTTTTTCTTTCAAAGGTACTACATCACCATCACGCTTAATGGTCCATGTAAAATATGACTTGTAAGCCCCACCCGTTTGGACAGAATCGGCCCAAATGTCACGAAAATATCGCACTAAAAATCGGGAAAAAATCGTAAAAGTACGTTTATTTTATGGATTCTGGTTAACTTTTTCAACTTTTTTTTCACAAGGTACTACATCACCATGTAACCTTAATGTCCATGTAAAATATGAACTTTGTAGCGCCACCAGTTTGGTCAGAATCGTCCCAAATGTCACGAAAATATCGCACTAAAAATTAAAAAAATCGTAAAAGTGCGATATTCATGAGAAATATTTCTTCGATTGTATCAAAAACGGGACGTCCTAAGTTCATAGATTTCGAAGGTCCCCTTTCAATTTTTCATGCAAGATCGCTTAGGTGCTGTTTGCCCGGAATCGTGCGAACAAACAGACAAAAAACAAACAAAAATAAATTTTAAAAACAAAACAAACAAAAAAAAAATAACCTGGAAGCTGAATTTTTTTGGGGGTCAGTGAAATTGAAGTCTTCGCTTCGCTCATCCAAATATACATGTCTGACATAATTATAGTAGACCTATTAGAGTCAAGATCTTTTGTAGGCTACATAATAATTGTTATCAAGATTTGAACACAAGAATGAAGATTCGCGTTCGGTGGTTTCTTCCGCAAAAGTTTGATTAGGCCCTACTCCCTGATTTTTGGCAAATAAATCGCATTAATAATTAAACGCAATACTACTACTAAACACAATAATTAAACGAGTGAGCGCAGTGAACGGAGTGGTCTCTCATTCTGTTAGTCTGCGTGCGTGTGTGTACGTTGAAAATCAGCCGAATCGCTGAACAGATTGCGCTGAAATATTTAACAGACATCCGGTACAAGTTTACTGAGAACTGCTTACAAAATCAGCTAGATCCATTGTGATTTTAACCTACAAGAAATAATAAATTGAAAAATAGACTTCCAATGTTTAGAAATTATTTTAACGGCAATGGTTTTGTCTGTGAAAAAATATTTTTTGTTTGTTATTTGCCTGGCTGTGAAATGCCGTGTCCAAGGTAGGGCCTACCTATATCGAATGACCTAACTTAGGCTATATCGAACTTGAACGTTAAGGTAGGCCTACCCCCAAATTCCGCTCGGAGATTGAGTAAACCTTGCAATATTTACATGTACTTCGTACTGGCTATATTTTCCATAGTATTGTCACAGATGATAGCCTAGACTAGGCCTACAACACTGCGTTATATGCATTTCAAAACATGTTTAATAATTTTTTAAATACAATCTAGAAATTACAATATCTTTCCTGACCAGGGGATTGAACCCACGTCTCCCACATTTCGGTACTCTTTCGGATGGTATGCCCCAACTTTTCAACACTGTTTTTTTCCATTAAAAACAATTCAACCTTTAACGTCGCTATTTCAAACGAAAGTACTTTTCCTCTGAAAGTGTTTAAATATTTAAATTAGCAACGTTAAAGGTTTTGTAGTGGAGTATTTTAGTGAAAAAGGTTAGTACTGCTGAACCGCACATGTTGGCGTGTGTTGTAAAGTTGGGGCCATACCTCCGAAAGAGTACCCACATTTCGCTATATAAGGGGGGGCGCTTTAGCCAACTAACTAGGAAACACGCCAAGTTCGTTGGTTAAGGCCGATGCACAATTTGCCGGTAACGACACGAGAACGGGAAGAAAGTTTAATCACACGTTAACTTACGACCGATGCAACATAAAGCTTTCCCGTTGCCGCCGGTTGTTCGCGCGGGGGGGGGGGGGGGGGGGGGGGGGTGTGAACTCACCCGTGGTGGTAGAAGTCGGAGGGCGAACCGGGGAGTAGAGCAGTCAACCTAATGAAGTATATAGAGTTTCTGTGTAGTGCAGGCAGATCTGAGGAGCGTTTCCGCATTGCGTGCTTGACTCCGTACGTTACCGGGAACCATCGGCAATCAGATGTGCACGTCCTAAACTATTTTATTCAACTGATTGATGGTTTATACGCGGTTATATGCGAAATAAATGGAATAAACATGAGCGGAATACAAACAACAAAATATAATGTAACACACTTATTCGTTGTTTGTTCCCGTCGGCCTGCTTCACGGGCTATTGTGCATCGAAGCCCTTAACGTTAGCGTCTTCCCGTTCGAGTTCTCGTTCCCGTTCTCGTTATCGGACAATTGTGCATCGGCCTTTAGAGCGAGTCATGTGTTGAGTACCCGGGAACATTTGCATTTAGGCCTAAGTTTGATAAATAGGGTTTTTAAGTTTTGTTGGTATAAGGGCGCGTTAACTGTAAGGCCATAATGCGCCACTCTAGCCTATGATAGGCTAGGGAGGCCTAAGGTGGGGGGAAGAAAAGTAATGTTACCGGGTACCTAGGCCCCTAGGCCTACTTTGGCGTTTCCCTAGTTTAAGTGTTATTCGTGTAGCATTAGAATAGGCCTACTTACCATTTTTGATTAATTAATTATTCACGTAAGCAAAAACATACTCTACGTGAGGCACGACACTCACTAATCGAATCACAAGTAGTAGGCCTACACCATAGCCTACACCCAAGGCCTACACCACGTTGTTACTTGTTTGTAGCGTTGGTGAGGTTATGTTGCAAAGATGGCAGACCGGAAGCGGAAACTGGCGATATTTGCCAACATAAGCGTGTTAAAACAGTTGCGTTTGTGTTTGGTTTGTGTTTGTTGTGTTTGCCAGTTTGTTTAGTTCGCGGCAAGGTTGCGTTGTTTTGTTATGTTCGTGGTCACATTTTCAAATTTAATTCAAATTTTAATTTTGTGAGTGATGGGATACTGTATCAGGGAAAATCTAGCAATCTGACGTAGCTCGGTTATACAATGACGAGAATTCGAAAGTCGGCTAGGGCTACTAGGCCTAGGTCAAAAGGTAATAATATTAGGCCTAGGCTAGGCTAGTATAGGTTAGGCCCTAGCCTAGGGCCTAGGCCTAGTATAGGCCCTAGTAGGTTAGGTAAGGCCCTAGCCTAGGGCAAGGCCTAGCCTCTAGGGCATCCTAGCCCTAACATAACATAACATTTCTTAACGGTTGCAAATGGGCCCTTCCGCCCGGTGGCAACCACTCACTCCCCCCAGACCTAATTACTGTCCCCCCCTAAAAACGATCTAAATTCCCTTAAAGACCCACTACCTACAATATCCCCCGGCAAGTCATTCCATTCCCTAACAGTCCTTTCCATGAAACCATACCGACCCAGATCCGTTCTTACTACTTGATGCTGGAACTTCCATGAATGATCCCCCCTTCCCCTGTAAAGCCCCTCTTGTAGCCTATTGCGGATGTCCCCCCACCCCCTACTTCCCCTAGCCGCCCTGTACATATTGCACAACCTAACCTCCCTTCTTCTTCCCTCTAATGACTCCCACCCCAACTCTCCTAACATTGCAGTGACACTGTCATATACTCTCTCTACATTCCCCTTATCATCCTCTTCCCACCGCCACCGCCTAACCTTTCCCGTAACCCTTCTTGCCGCCCTACGTTGGACTTTCTCTACTTCCAAAACCTCCCCCAACTTATACGGATCCCATGCCGCCGCCCCATACTCCCCCTAGGCAAAGGCCTAGGTTATGTTCTATTGTATTGTATCTTCATCCTCTGCGAGGCGGTGGCTGGTTTCTTCTTCAGGCCGATGCACAATTGCCCGATAACGAGAACGATAACGGGAAGACGCTAATGTTAAAGGCTTCGATGCACAATAGCCCGTGAAGCAAACCGACGGGAACAAATCAAATAGGCCTAATAAGTGTGTTAATAATATTTTGTTATTCCGCATATTTGTATTTAATTTATTTCGCATATTACTCGCGTAGTAGGCCTAGGCTATAAACCATCAATCAGCTGATAAAACAGTTTTGAACGCGCACATCTTGATTCCGATTGGTTCCGGTAACGTACGGAACGGGAACGTTACGGAAAGTTAAAACTTGGTGATGTTCCCGTTGTCGATGCCGGGATACGGGAACGACCGGCAACGGGAAGCTTTATTGTGCATCATGTCGTAAGTTAACGTCTGATTCAACTTTCTTCCCGTTATCGTTAACGGTAACGTTATCGTTACCGGGCAATTGTGCATCGGCCTTTCCTCTTCCACTCCTCCGGACCATAACCCTCAGCTTCCATCCCTATTGACACCTAATTGACCAATGCACAAGTTGTTGTTGTTGCATCTCCTACGGTTGACCATTTGTCGGTGGTAGGGCTACTAGCCCAGGCCGGTACTCTTGTACTTGGAGGGGTCCAACTTTTCAACTAAAAAAAATACTCTACCTACTTAACCTTTAACGTTGCTATTTTAAACATAAAGTACGGTACATTAAACGCCAAAGGACTTTTATTTAAAATAGCGGCGTTAAAGGTTTTGAATTTTTTTTTTGTTAATTTAACAGCAAAAAAACAGTGTTGAAAAGTTGGACCCCCCCAAGTACAAGAGTGCCCCTAGGCCTAGGTTCATTTTCTTCGAAATCCTTCTTATTCTTACTTAGTTTGTCGCCCCTTTTACCAACTTGCCTCTTCCCGTATTCCTTTTTCTATTTACTGCTCGACCCCTTCATTCTCGCTAGCAGGTTCACCGTTCGGCAGTTGCTTTTCAACCTATTCTTGAATGATTTTACCGTTTTTCCCCTACTATAGGGCAATGGTCAAACTAATCTCCCACCAGAGCGCAGAACGATCGGGGAGTGACCACAGTTGTCTTTACGTTGATAAAATATGAATTTTTACAACAATTTGGCGGCAGTGCATTAGACCTATTGTTGTGGTGGGTGACAGGCCAAATTGTAAAGAGTCCTGTGGTCACTCCCCGATTTTCATGCGATCCTGGTGGAGAATCGAGGCGAACCAGCTTGGCATTGCCTTATCCCTTCAGTCAGCCCATTCCATTCCACCACTGTCCTTGCTAAGAAGGAGAACTTCCCTGCATCAGTTTTCCAGGTTCCCCTTTCATACTTCCATGTATATTGTCTCCCCTTGCATTATAAGTAGCTTTCTTTAAGCCTTTATTTAGTTCTGTCCATCCTTCATTATTCCTGGAGACCCTAGCCTATACATTTTTCCCAGTCTGTCATTTCTCCTTAGCTGTCCTAGTTTTTCCCTTTTTTCCCTTTATTGATCATTCCTGTGACGCTTTCGTATGTTCTTTCCATTCTACCGTTAACAATCTTATCACTCCCAAGTTTTCCCCTTGTTCAGCACTCTCCTTACTGCCCTTTTTTGCACAGCCTCTTCTACCATTATTTCCCCTTTCCTGTACGGGTCCCATATTGCCCCTGCATATTCCAGTGTTGGCCGCACGAGTGTTTTATATGCTTTGCCCTTTAGGTCCCTCCTGGCCCCTTTTAGGGTTCTGCTTCTCATCACAAAGTCGGAAGTTCATACCCTAAATCCCCTTTTTGTTACATCCTTCACATGTTCTTCCCATTTATATCCCATGTATTATATTGTATTTGTGAACATGTAACTTTGTAAAAAAAACAACTCTGCTAAATAAAGATTAACTACTACATTTTAGTTTGCTATGAATCCATACCCCCAAGTACTTTATGACCTACCCTTTCCAGTCCCTTCCCCATCAAGGAATAGCCTTCCCCTTCAATTATCCCCCCTTTTTCTTGTAAACCTCATCCATTTACATTTACCATATTCAGACTCATTGAATTCCTTATGGTCCATAATCCAAGTAACTTTATCTCATCCCTAAGTTTACCTACAACTTCGCACACACATTAAATAAGATGTATATTTTCATCCACGGTTTGCATTTTTTATGCTCTTATACAACCACAAGTAGGCGTAATTGCGTAGGTAGGCCAACTATAGGCCTAGCCAAAATTGAACCTTCCTATTCCTATATTTCTGAATGGGATAGGGATGAAATGTAAAATCATCATAATAGTTGGGTAGGCCTATATTATTATGTTTGAGCGTAAGATATCCAGAAAATAATTCATAAGCAGATTATTATTTATTATTTAATTACTACTATAAGTAAAGTTGCCCGCCAAAATTGGTATTGGTCCAAGGAATTATTACCAAATTTGAATTTAGAATGTTAAGTTTTTGAAGTGAAACGAGTCTGTTTGTTGTATCAACAAATATTTTGCAACAAATTGATATAACACTGAACAGCTGAAGTGCAAGGTGCAATATTTAACGTTTTCCCGCGATAATGTAATAACAATAAATAGTAGGCCTACAACTTGTATTATTTTCATCATATTCCCTGAAAATGTCAATAAATTAGGCCTACATCTGTGCTATAATCCGGATGTTGTCAATTTGTAATCATCGACAAAGTGTGCTTTATTCAGAACATGACGACACTTCTAAAAATACTTGGCTGCAAAAATTGGAATTTATAATGAAAAATGTTCATTGAAAAGGTTTTTTTCGAATTTATTACTATACAAAGGCCTACCTTTTTTGTTGTTGATAAAAGTGCACTACAGTGTAGTAATTTTGAGGTAGCCCATCACATACGAAACAAATTGAATGTAGGCCTATGTGCTATGTAGGCTAGGCCTGTATGTGTAACAATTGGGAACGGTGTGATAGCCTAATGGCATAAGCATGAATTAAAATTATTGTCTGAAATTGTAAGACGCGATTTAATATGAGTGTCGGTGACGGGCAAAAAACAATAAGTATAATTATTAAAAAAATGAACATGAATAAATAATAAATCTATCAAACACAACCGGAAAACTCAGTGGGTGACACCATACTGTCTTCTGACAATATGTTTTCGGACTTCATCCCTGGACTTAAATGTAAGAATAATGTTTTTACTAAGAGTAGGCCCTACCAAAATTTAAATTGAGATCACGATTATTTAAAAGTTTCTATTAAGTATAAAGAGTTGTATTTTAAAAGAAAAATGTAGGCCAATGCTTAACCATTCGAGACATAACCCTTGCGTCAGGTGTCCACTTTATGGTGCACTTACAGCCTACAGGCCCCATTCTTTCTATTAAAATTTGTTTTCTTGTGATAACTATAGCACAAATATTTCTTTATTTTATTTCTAACGTTCAATATCCGTAAACAAAACGTATCACGCCGAAAACTCAACTTTTAAGTTACATTTACACGTTCTTCCACGTTATTTGCCGCTGTGTCTACCTGAGTGATCACTACTGCTAGGGTTCTACGTTCCGCCAACAGGGCCGCGCTAGTGTGCTTTTTGGTGCCGAATATGCATTTTTACTTAGGTAACATATAAATAATATACTAGAAATAATATGAGAATAGCACTTGCAAGTCAGTTATACATAATGGTTTGTCATCCATATTAGGCCTAAATGCTTTCTACATAGCCTACTAACAAATATTTACAATGTGCAAATGCTGTATGCCTAATGAGAATACCGGTATATAATGTTAACTTATTGGATGAGCGAAGCGAAGACTTTAATTTCACTGACCCCCAAAAAGATTAGCTTGGGTGTTTCTTTCTTTTTTTCTTTTTTTTCTGTTTGTTAACTCTCTACCAGGCAAACGGCTTATCCGATCTTGATGAAAATTGGAGGGGACCTTCGAAATCTCTGAACTTAGAGGTGTATTGTTTTTGGGTACAATCGAAGAAATATTTCTCATTGAATATGGGTCATTCCATGAGAATTCAACCAATTTGGAATTAATTGGTTGCTGACTTATTTGGGATATTTTTCTTAGTTGGCCCATTGATAACTACTTACTAGCAGATAGTAAAACTTTTTATTTTGTATTTTTTGGTCGAACCGTTTAGAAGTTACGGGCTTTGAAACATCAGGCCGCGCTGCGTAAATGGCAAATTTAGGGGTTTGCGTTAAATCGTGCCATTACTAAAGGGGTGGAGCTATTAGTTTGAAATTTTGTGTGCTGATCACTTTAATGTAGTTTTAATGGAACCCACTTTCAAAAATTTGATAGGCCTACTCAACAAGCAAGCATGCCATTTCCAAGGTCAGAATTGGCATATTAATATGTCGTTTTTGCAGATTTTGGGGTGCAATAAATCCGAAGGGGTTGAAGATAACCCAATTTTGTTTTCCTGGCATACTCCTTACCCTCATGTATTTGAAAAAAATAACAGCTTTTTGTTTCTCTTTACCCTTCATACCAAAAAATATTCCCAAACTGTGGCCCGAAGTCAAATTTGGCCATTTTCAAGGTCAAATTATAGAAAATGGGTAACTTAAAAAAAAATCAAAATTTGGGGTTTTGTCTAACTGCCAAGTTTATAGTAGGTAGCCTATCTAGGCTAGTAAGCCTACCTATATATAGCTATATAATTTCAATTTTCAATCTAATAATAACATAATAATAGGTTAGGCCTAATAACTTATATATATAACTAGGAAAACGCTCAGTTGGACGCGTTGATAAGCGAGCACGTGCTATAGCTAGACCCACATTGCACATTTTTTAAATTTTAAAATTTACGACGTTCGCGTTTCCAGTATTATTTATTATTGCCAAGGTATTTGGATAAACCCGTGTGTAAATCTTTACTTTAAAATCCACCGCCATCTAGAGGACATTGACTCCTTGGGAAAACAGTTATTTAAACTCTTTGTTGACAAATAATAGACTGCTTCCTCGAAAGTATTTGATTACTTCTAGGTGGCTGTGCATTAAAAACTTGCGCGCGTCTTTTCGTTGCCATGGCAACGTTACTTTGTTATAATGTAATTTCAATCTACACTACTTATCGAATCAAAATAAAATTAAACATATTCGTGACCGGACGGACATTCTAAATGATTTGGCTATCTCAGATTTTGTCGCCGTTGAGTTTGAAAAAAAAACTTTCGATTAACTTTAATGTAAACTTTTTAACTTTTTGAACGATTTTGCCACAAAACTAATGGCATTCAATCGAGAACGAAGCTTGCGGATGGTCAAAATTTCAACTCGATCCGAGCCTCCGTTCGAACGTTATGGCGAGACATACAAACAAAAAAACAAAAAAACAAAAAAACAAACAAAAAAAAAAAAAAAAAAAAAAAACAAAACCAGTGACTAATTTTTCCGGCAGAGTCAAATGGAAACGCTCGCTTCGCTCGCTTAATTAATATGCTAATGCTAAATGTTTTAGCTACATTTTTGTCTTTGTCTTTTTAACTTTTTGCTTAATAGCAGCAGTACGTTTAACCTTTCTAAACTGTTGAATTTTAAATGGGGACTCCCCTATGTCTGAGCATTACTTGTTGACAGAGTCTTTTACAACTTCAAGAGGCACCTAATTTATCCATCTTCAACTATTTCAGCATCATCCCCTTGATTGAAGTCTTCAGCTTCTTTTGGGCCCTCGGACACTCCCATAAAACACTTGGAACACAAAGACTTGCCAGGAATATGTTTAAGTATAGACTGGAGTTCGGCATATTGCAATATTAGGCCTATGGAACGCAAAGACTTACTAATACCGTTTTGTGCACTCCTAACGGATCACAACATATCCCCCCAAACAGATGAAGATATTTTTCCAAAAATGTAGCACCATGGTACAAACACACAAACTCAATAAGGCAATGGTCCAACTAATCTCCCACCAGAGCCCAGAACGATCGGGGTGTGACCAAATTTGTCTTTACATTGATAAAATAGGAATTTTAAAACATCTTGGCGGCAGTGCATTATTGTTGTGGTGGGTGACAGATTTCCCACCAGAGTGCAGGACGATCGACGTTTGGTCACCGCCATGTCTAAGTTCCACTGAGAACCAAAATGTAAAGAGTCCTGTGGTCACTCCCCGATCATGCGATCCTGGCAGAGAATCGAGGCGAACCAGCTTGGCATTGCCCTATTGATTTCACACTAAAGCGTATTTATCGTTGAGATACAAAGTGACCAGTGAGTTGGCGAGGCGGGTAGGGTCGTTCCCGTTCATTGTCTGCGGTATCGCTAGCCGAGCTAAGGGATGGAGTATCAATTACTGAGGTCCATGTAAACACACAGTATTATTTGTTACAAAAACATGAACCCGAATTCGACTGTCAGTCATGGTAATTGGTAAATGTTTTTAAATTCTAGTCAGGGTAGTAGCGTGTGGGGTTAGGCTTAGCACCTTCGGAATTGGGGTAGCTACCACGCAGACAATGGACGGGGCGACCCACCCCGCCTCGCCAACTCACTGGTCACTTTGTATCTCAAGGATAAATACACTTTAGATCGCAATTTTAACAGAAGTTGGTCTTCACTGGAAAACTGTGCTAAAGTTTTTAACACATCAGATTTGCCATATGAAGTTTTATCACAACAAGTGTTTAAATACTTTTCTATTGAACACTCCATTATAAACCAGCACCTTAGCACACATACATATGAACAGTGTGAGCTTGCATTAACTAAGCTGAGAGCTGAGAGAAACTCACGTTTGAACATGTCTGGATTTCATTGACACAAGTGGATGCTTGTTTTAACTTGTCAGAACTTGCTCCTTGACACAATGTAACAAGACAGAGATAGAGATAATAAATACTAAACACAGCATTTCTAGCTTTCCAAGGCTGTAGCTGTAGTTTAATGTGCAAATTGAAACCTCAGCAAATAAATCAATTTACCAATAAAAGATACATAATTAAATATTATTGGATAGATTGGATTATTTATTATCATTATTATTAGTGAATGATCAATTGTCATTAGAGTATGCCCCGACTGGGGATCGAACCCAGAACCTCTGGCTTAGTTTAACGAGCCATAGCTCTACCAATTGAGCTATCGGGGCATACTTTGATGACAATTATTCCTATCATTCACTAATAATGTCCTCAAGCGGGCTTATGTTTAAAAACCTTATATTCATACTACCCAACTCATGGAGATGAGAAGTAATTGGATTTTTCCATTTGTTCTTTCAGTAATGATAGCTGCAATGCAGTCTTCTGTTTGATTTATATCATGGATGTCAACAGTCACAACAAATAGCAATTTAATAAAGGTTTCTCTTTTGTCCTCGATAGCTCAATTGCATATCAAATGCATACCTATCTTATTATTAGATTGAAAATTGAAATGATATATATATATATATATATATATATATATATATATAGGTATATATATATATATATATATATATATAGGTATGCTTACTAAATACTATAATATTGGCCTCTATGGTAGTTTTTTTAAACAAACGTCTCCGCCGCCGGTTATATTGAGCGTTTAATACAGTACCATTTTAAGGGTCTGTAACTTCTAAACCAGCCTCAGTAACAAATAAAAAATTTGCAGTTTGGTTCTCTGCACATAGTAAGACAAAACCCCAAATTTTGAATTTTTTTTTAGTTACCCCTTTTCTATAATTTGTCCTTGAAAATGGCCAAATTTGACTTCGGGCCACAGTTTGGGAATATTTTTTGGTATGAAGGGTAAAGAAAAACAAAAAGCTGTTATTTTTATCAAGTACATGAGGGTAAGGAGTATGCCAGGAAAAAAAAATTGGGTTGTTATCTTCAACCCCTTCGGATTTATTGCACCCCAAAATCTGCAAAAACGACATATTAATATGCCAATTCTGACCTTGGAAATGGCATGCTTGCTTGTTGAGTATCAAATTTTTGAAAGTGGGTTCCATTAAAACTACCTTAAAGTGATCAGCACACAAAATTTCAAACTAATAGCTCCACCTCTTTAGTAATGGCACGATTTAACGCAAACTAAATTTGCCATTTACGCAACGCGGCCTGATATTTCAAAGCCCGTAACTTCTAAACCGTTCGACCAAAAAATAAAAAATAAAAGTTTTACTATCTGCTAGTAAGTAGTTATCAATGGGCCAACTTAGAAAAATATCCCAAATAAGTCAGCAACCTACATTGGTTGAATTTTCATGGAATGACCCATATCTTACTTTTACGATTTTTTTTCGATTTTTAGTGCGATATTTTCGTGACATTTGGGCCGATTCTGACCAAACGGGTGGGGCTACAACGTTCATATTTCACATGGACATTAAGGCAATGGTGATGTATTGCTTTTTGAAAGAAAAAGTTGAAAAAGTTAGCCAGAATCCATAGAATAAAGGTTTTAATATGAGTTTTTTACGGTTTAGTGCGATATTTTCGTGCCATTTGGGCCGATTATGACCAAACGGGTGGGGCTACAACGTTCATATTGTACATGGACATTAAGATTATGGTGATGTAGTACCTTTTGAAAGAAAAAGTTGAAAAAGTTAGCCAGAATCCATAGAAATAAAGCTTTTAATATAAGTTTTTTACGGTAAATAATAACAATTGACAAGTAACAATAGAAACTTGACAACAATCACCTACAATGCGTAGGCAGCAAAACAAAGCACTTGCAAAAGTAAATATATCTCACGCAAACTAAAAACTTATAAAAAGCTCATCCACAACGCGACTAAAAAAAGCGTTTGTGAAGCTTCCTAGTATATTTAAAAAAATTGGCAGTGCTGCTTACTTAGCTACAGTAGCCTAAATAGGATAGGGCCTACATGTAGGCCTATGTAAATAGGAGTGGTCCTAACACACTTCCTTGGGGTACTCCGGAGGTTATCTCAATTTCGTCCGAGAGTTCCCCTCCTACCTTAACCCTTTGGCTTCTATCTTTGAGGAATTCCGTAATCCACCTTACTACCCATTGGTCCCTTATTATCCCATCTACTTTTTCTAAAAATTTCTTGTGCAGCACTTTATCGAACGCTTTCTCGAAATCTATGATCACCGCCTCTACCACTCCCCCTTTGTCCAGTGTGTTCCCTATCTCATTGACCAGACCTAGGGATCGTAATCTCGACTCGTAATCTCTATCGCTCTTACTCTCATCTCCAATTCTCTGTATCCCTTAGTCAGGATAAACCTTTGGCAGCAGCTTCAGTGATTTTGTATGTATTTCTATGTATGTATGTATGTATGTATGTATGTATGTATGTATGTATGTATGTATGTATGTATGTATGTATGTATGTATGTATGTATGTATGTATGTATGTATGTATGTATGTATGTATGTATGTATGTATGTATGTATGTATGTATGTATGGTATGGCATCAAGAACCTAACCAGAGTTTTATAAGCCTGCCCCCTTAGCTCTTTCCCAGACCTTTAATGAGTCCTCATTACAAAATTAAGACACCTAGGCCTAGGCCCTAAATCCTTTTTTGCAAAAAAATATTTCATGTATTTTCAATTTTCATTCTCAAGATATCCTTTCAAAAGGCCTAAATCCACATCAGTACTAAATAATAATAAGTGAGGTCGAGCGCGGGCAACAAAAGTCCTTTATTATAAAAACCTTTTTATATTTTATATTAATTGTATTTAATATCCTTTTTATTTGTTATCAAAATTGTTGTGTTTTTATGCATTTTTGTTGTAATGTTACTATTTCAAATATTTACTAAACTGTAGTTCATTGTTGTGTCTGCATCTATGTAATTAGATTTATTTAGTTGTCCTCCTTTGTAAATCAGTTTTATAACTGAATAGGATAGGCGTTAAATAAATAAATAAAATAAATATAAATAAATAATAGTTCCTGCAATTTTTCTGTTTTCAAAATAACATCTATCACCGCTCATTGTATTCCTCTCTATGTCAAAGTTTTCAAATGTTTCCATTAGAAAATCGCCGTAAAGCAACAGACATCTTATTTCTCTACAAACTCTTTCATGGTCTCATTGATTCGGATTTGCTTGAAAGTGTCAACTTCCACATTCCCGCTAAATGCACACGCAATCATCACACATTCTACGTTCCACGCTCTTGTATTGATCTGTTGAAATTTGCCCCCATTAATCGAATCCAATCAACAGACAATATTATAGCTTCAAAAAACAGTGAACTTGATATTCACTAGGTATTTTTTTAAAAATATTTATCATAGTTTATTACTAAAGGAAACAAAATGTTGTTTTTGATATGTAGGCCTATTTTACAAACCGCAATAGTCCTATTTTATAATTTATAAATTCTCTTTTCTGTGTAGGCCTACGGTACTGTTACTTATCTCATATCTATATTAATTCGTCTCTTGCCATTTAATTTTGTGTACCATACTTAGGTCAATCTATAATCAATGCTTAAAAAAATTATTATAAAATTATTATTAAAAATAAAATTATTATAAATCTTTGTAGTTTTTATGGCCTAGTTGTCCATTATTATATTGCCCTTGTGGGTCTCCGGACCAGTTGTCAATAAAGAATACATTATTTGCATGTGGTCCAGAACTGATTGATCAATGTATTTTTTTCCATTTCAGTAAAGAAATTTTCTAATTGGACATCATGGGAAGGTTATAATTTTGTCCTCAAAGGTTTAGTTGATGAACTAATTTCTTTGGGGGCACACCCACAGTTAAAGCCTGTAGCATTGCAACTGTGGGCAAGATATCTTAACAAACTGGGAGTGGCTTTCACATCAACAGAAGAGGAACTCTTACCCCAGTTTGGATTTAATGAAAATGCTAAGTAAGTCTAGATGCTAATCTAAGAATTATCGGAACCATAGGCCCTAACCTAATGTCAAAGACTACAAAAAAATGTTTTATTTCATTTCATTTCATTTTTATTTTCGTAATGTTGACCCGTTACAACATCAGCTGGTCTGGGTATATTACATGTCATTGCCTATCCAGGCATGTCTAAAACTAAAAAAAAGAAAATTTACCTACAACCAGTTTCTGTACAACAATATTAAATACATAAAATGCAACAACACTGCAGACCCTTATGTAAAAAACAATTCAACCATGGATCACAATTCTTGGTTAAAATTAGTTCAAAGTTAGGTAATTAAAATTGTAACATTTAACAAGTTGTAGCATTAAGCATTATACAAACACCACCTTTTGTTTGTTTTGGTCACACTGTAAAATATGCCTCTACAGAATAAAATGCATTTTTGACTAGGTACTTGTGTATTTTCTCTATCTGCTTGTCCTTATTTCCTATTTCTCTAATACCCTTTGGAGCTTATTGAATATTGTTTGGCCTGTAATACAATAACCCTTTTGGTACCTAGTTGTTCTACTGCGTGGTATGTTAAAATCCCCCCTATGTCTTGTGTTATACTGGTGAATGTCTTTATTTAACGTCTGGTCTCTGTCTGTCTGCTGTTTAATAATTAGTTTCAACAATTCATATATATAGATACATGGTACCGTAAGAATCTCTAATTCAATGAATGTTGCCACACAGGACTCTCTGAAGGCTAGTCCTCCTATTATCCTTATCGCTTTTTTTTGTAGTATGAAAATGTCCCCTAGGTGAGTGGTGCTTCCCCATATTTGTATTCCATATCTGAGTAGTGACTCGAAATATGCGTGATATGCAATCTTAGCTGTTTGCTTGCCTGTGGCTGCCTTAATCACCCTCAATGCAAAAGATGCCGAACTTGATGTTCTTAAGTTATCTTTAATTTTCAATAGTCTCCCAAGACGGAAAGGGACCTATCTGCCTGTTCCTGGTGTGAAGTGTTTGCCTGTTGATTAAATCATTAAACATAGGGTATGTTCGTACTTTGGGATTAAATCACGCTAAGATCCATAGATTGAAATGGCCGAGACCTTGCATACAAATATATTCAATAGGTATCTATACAAATGATAGACCATGCCAAGTTCCTGGGTCTCACGTTGGAATTGAAATTGAAATGGCAATCCCTTAGGAACTTAAATGTAAACGCCTTAATTACACTTCTTTCACGATGAACACAAGTAGCCCCACAATGTGACACCAATGTAGGCCCCTAGCCCTACTTTAATAACAGTCTATTTTGAATTTTGATAATATTTACTCTTTGATTTCTTGTGTAATTCCTGTCGGAGTAATTTGTAAATGGTGACTTTGGAGCCGTCCTAGCAACGAAGCACATAGTAAATTCAGAGTTTTTTTTTTTATAACTACTGAGATTCTTAGAACAGTTAGGCCTAGGTTTAATAAGTATAAACAATATTTGGACTTATCATGTTCTTTTAATAAATTAATATATTAAATTGAAGGTAAAGCAATATTTTGGGTACCGGTACTTTCAGTAGGCCTACCCTTCAAAAGGCAACAAACCAAACAAAACATAAAACTCTGTCTCCCAGCTTAGGTCGACACATCTAACAAACACTGCCATCTTCCTTCCAAATTGCCGGGAAATCAATGCTGGGAGCACTGATAGCATCATCAGCTACAGACATCAAGGCAGCCTCCTTTAGCCTCCGTTTATGTGAATTTGCTTCGTGTAGAACGATTGAAGTGTCATTCCAGTTCACATAATGATGATGTTCATAGACGTGCTCCACTAGTTTTGAGGAGTATACCTTGTGCTGTGCAACGTTGTTTTTATGTTCCTTCAACCTGACTTCCAGAGGTCTCTTGGTTTCTCCAATGTAGATGGCACCACACTGACATGGAATTGAGTAAACTGCATTTTTCGACGATATTGATACGTTCAATGGCTTGGTTTTTGTTAATATACTTCTTAAAGTTCTGGAAGATTGAAAAACTGTTCGTATTTCAAATGGAGAAAGTAAACGTCTTATTTTTTCTGACAAGTTAAGGTAGTAATCCAGTACAACTGTTTTTTTAATCTTTGGAGGATCTAGAACTTGACTAATGTCTGTCAACACTTTCGTAGTCCTACCTGTAGTTGGTGTAATCATTTTTCGAACCAGATGACTTGGATATCCATTATCACAGAAAGCATCATTCAAGTAGGTCAGTTCTTGGTTCAGCAAAACAGGTGAAGAACAGTTTAGATGTTGCTCTTACAGAAAGACATTTCATCACGCCCTTCTTTACATGGAACGGATGGTTTGAGTCAGCCCTAACGTACTGATCAGTATGTGTAGGTTTTCTGTACACACACGTGGTCAAACTAGTTAGTAGTGAACTATTGACTGCATGTGTGACGTCATGCTACTTCCAATTTGAAGACAAGTTCTTTGCCCAACTGGACGGCTTGGCAAAGGGAAGCTGCTTGTCACCATTGTTAGCGGATCTCTTCATGGACCATCTTGAAACTGAGGTACTTAAGGCTGTGTGTTCACCAAAAACCAAAATCCAAAATATACATAAAACCGTAGTTATAGAGTATGATCATTAATCACAGTCTTTTGAAAAGATCAAAATATATTTTTTGGATTTTTTGGTCGATGCATTTTCTCTCTATTGCTACTTTTTTGAACGATTTTTGGTGCTAAGTTTTTCCAAAAGTATAGGCCTACCATTTGGATGGTTGATATTTTTATTGTAGCTTACACTCATCTTTGACTATAGAATGTGGTATTTTGAAATCTATAGCTATCGTATCTTAAGAGCTTCCTTTTTTTTCTTTTGACGGTACAAATACCACAAAAGTACCGGAAAATATAATACACTGTAAAATGTAAGGTATTAAAGATACACATTTCAAAATAACACATTCTATAGTCAAAGATGAGTGTAAGCTACAGTAAAAATATCAGCCATCCAAATGGTATACTTTTGGAAAAACTTGGCACCAAAAATCGTTCAAAAAAGTAGCAATAGAGGAAAAATGCATCGACCAAAAAAATCAAAAAAATATATTTTGATCTTTTCAAAAGACTGTGATTAATGATCATACTCTATAGTCTATACTACTGTTTTTTTGCATATTTTGGATTTTGGTTTTTGGTGAACACACAGCCTTAAGGTAAACTCCACCAACATAGATCTTTGGATTAGATATGTAGACGACATCCTCTGCATTCATCATGGGACACAGGCAGATTTAATTGCTTTGCATGCAGATTTGAATGCATTCCACAACAACATAACATTCACAGTTGAAGAAGAGAAGGACAGTAAGCTTCCTTTCCTCGACTTACTAATTTCAAAGGATAGTTCCTTTTATGATTTTTTCTCCGGTTTTTAATACGATATTTTCGTGATATTTGGGCCGATTTTGACCAAACGGGTGGGGCTACAACGTTCATATTTTACATTGACACTAGGAAAACGCTAAAGTCCCGCCGCGTTGATGGATGAGCTTTTTAAAGTTTTTAGTTTGCGTGGGATATCTTTACTTTTGCAAGTGCTTTGTTTTGCTACCTACGCATTGTAAGTGATTGTTGTCAAATTTCTTTTGTTACCTGTCAATTGGTATTATTTACCGTAAAAACTTATATTAAAAGCTTTATTTCTATGGATTCTGGCTAACTTTTTCAACTTTTTCTTTTAAAAGGTACTACATCACCATAGCCTTAATGTCCATGTATAATATGAACGTTGAAGGCCCACCCGTTTGGTCAGAATTGGCCCAAATGGCACGAAAATATCGCACAAAAAGTCAAAAAACTTATATTAAAAGCTTTATTTCTATAGATTCTGGCTAACTTTTTCAACTTTTTCTTTCAAAAAGCAATACATCACCATTACCTTAATGTCCATGTGAAATATGAACGTTGTAGCCCTACCCGTTTGGTCAGAATCGGCCCAAATGTCTCGAAAATATCGCACTAAAAATCGAAAAAAATCGTAAAAGTGCGATATTCATGAGAAATATTTCTTCGATTATACCCAAAAACGTGGCACGTCTAAGTTCAGAGATTTCGAAGGTCCCCTTCAATTTTCATCAAGATCGCATATGCCGTTTGCCCGGAATCGTGCGAACAAACAGACAAAAAAACAAACAAACAAAAAAAAACAAACAAAAAAACAACCGAGCTAAATTTTTTGGGGGGTCAGTGAAATTGAAGTCTTCGCTTTGCTCATCCAATAAAGATTATGGTGATGTAGTGCCTCTTGAAAGAAAAAGTTGGTCAAAATTCATAGAAATAAAGGTTTTAATATAAGCCTTTTACCGGTGTTTAATGAAAAAGTATATCAAGTACCATAGAAAAAGTAAGGAGATTCCTCATAAAAACGTAATCATTGGACAGAAATATTCCAAAAAAAGCTCATCCATCAACGCGACTGGAAAAAGCGTTCGCGAAGCGGCCTAGTTAAGAGAACTTCTAGGGCCGATTGTGCTATCTTAAGTTACAAATAGTTATTTATGATATTGCTAGGCCCAGTTGCGTAGATGGATGAGCGTTTGAAGTTTATTGAAACTTCTTTTTCTATTCTATATTCTATTCCTTTTGATAAACTTCTGCACTATTTTTCTCAGTGAAGTTTGATGGAAGTCTCCGCTTAGCTTATTCGAAAACGTAACGCATTGTAGAGCTAGGGTTGCCAACCGTCCGGAATTTCTCCGGACAGTCAGGATTTCAACACATATGTCCGGATGGAGGAATTGACCCGTTCCGGACGTCACTTTGTCCGGAATTTGTAAAAAACACTAATGTTCACTACATATTAATAGAATTTGTGTATGATCGTCTAAAAGCATTATTATTCATCCTCTTAATTTTCGATG
The DNA here is from genome assembly GCA_024449915.1 of Sweltsa coloradensis. Taxonomy (NCBI): domain Eukaryota; kingdom Metazoa; phylum Arthropoda; class Insecta; order Plecoptera; family Chloroperlidae; genus Sweltsa; species Sweltsa coloradensis. Next base: position 47,934 of record JAMZAV010003485.1, read on the forward strand.
TAGGCTAGAATCACTCGCAATATGTTTCAACTTTGTAATTTGTTCTCGATTTCTGCCATTCTGTTGCAATCAGCTGCTCTCTTTGTCCGCAACCGACGCCCGTACGCGGCGGGCGGCACAGGCACAAAATCATTTCGTTTTGTCTGGACAGTCGGCACATAGGCTACGATTTGAGCGGTGAACTGTGTACCTTTGCTTGCGATGTTCATTGGTTATGTTCTGTTCACATTTTGAATTTTGTATTGCTAGGCCTATATCTGAATATCCTTGAATCATTACTAAAAGTATTCAACACCTAAGATGTTCATAATTAGAGAAGACGACGGGTACCCGGTTTGACATCTCTAATGTTTTCAATCTGCTAGAGAAGCCAAAAGCCATCACCCATGGTGATAACTGAAATAATAAGCACATGGGAATATAGATACTACAGAGGCTGGCCTTTCTTTATCTTGTTACAGTTATCTGAGCGCCAGCATTCCCACTTTAGCCCCTCGCCCTGCGCCAATGCCTTGTGACAAGATATAAAGCAGATGCAATGAATAGTAGGCCTAAGTTTATCTAATGTGTTCCTCTTTCGTGATTACAAATACTATTTCATCGGCACGTCAGGTTTACAGAACGCTACCTGAGATATTCGTATTGTGAGCGCGTTTTTTCGAAATTCTTTTGACCCCCACACGATTTTTTTGCTTCTACCGGGAAAACCCGGGGTAATGTGGAGGGGTCCCCGGGGTCGTAAAAAGTCGGTTTTCGTCATCCCTTTTCAAAATTTTCACAACACTCTAATTTCTATAAGTTGATCCTGTGTTCCATACTTTCAAAAAAAAAAAGATTTTTAGTTGAGTAAAAGGGGATGGTTTTAGTAAAAAAAAAAAGAAGCGTACCCCCCCCCCCCCAATCATATGAGGCTTTGTCCGGAATTCCATTCCTGTTAAGTTGGTAACCCTATGTAGAGCCAAGGTCACAAGACCAATTTGCACGCGTTTAAAGTCGCGTTGGATAAGCATGTGGCCTCAAGAAACTGTTATCCCTAGGAAATTATTGGTCCCACCCAATGGGTTTCTCTTTTCTTTTGAAGAAATCAAACGTTAAAATATCTTCTACCGGTTTTCAATCCAGTTTTATCTTCTCCCCTTCCAGTAAAACTGGAGTTCCCCAGGGCTCAGTTCTTGGCCCTCTATCTTTTCTTCTGTACACTACGTCTTCCCAAAATTATTAAAATAAATACCATGACAACTTATTCAGAAGCTATCTTTCCCTTTTGCTGATGAATTCCAACCCACTTACAGCCCAAACTTTCTTCCACTCAACCTATTGACCCAACTAACCTGCCTCTTATTCAAAAGGCTTCAAAGAAAACTTTTACAAAATCATATTACTGTGAGCAAAATCGTTTATCCTTGCAACCATCTAAGACAGTGTACCTCACTTTCTATAACAATCACCTTAAACCGTTGTCTAGCCCATTAATTCGTCTTGATGGAAATAGCATTTCAAGAGCATCATCTAATAAAGTCCTAGGCCTCACCATAACTGATCCCTCGATTGGACCCCCCATATCAACCGAATTGCTTCCAGGCTACTAAGCGGCTGCTTCATGCTCCGTAAACTTAAAATCAATCGCCAGCGAATCATCCCTTCTTTTAGTTTATCATGCATTCATTCATTCAATCATCTCATATGGTATACTTTTTTGGGGCTCGTCTGTCCATGCTCAACGAATATTTATCATTCAAAAAAGAGCTGCAAGAATAATCGCTGGTCTCTCTAGGCGGACATCTTGCAGGACATACTTTCCCAAATTACGTATTCTTACCCTAACTTCAACTCTAATTCAAACAGCTGCAACTTTTGTCCATTCCAACCCTGAGCTTTTCCCCACCAATTTGACCAATCACAGTCACAACACAAGAAATGTAGCCAATATTTTCATCCCGTCGTTTGGACATTCATTTTATAAAAGTAGTCCACAGTTCCTTTGCCGCATTCTCTACAATAATCTCCCACATGATATCAAAAATTCCAAATCATTCAAGTTTGACCTTAAGAAGTATTTGCTAGAAAAATCTTTTTATTCTCTAGACGAATTCCTAAATCCCTCCACTTAGAGTTTTACCACATTGAAATTTATAATTGTTATTGTATTCTTTTGAATTTGTATTTGTTATCTGTTAATTGTTATTTGTTATTTGTCATCTGTTATTTGTTATTTGTGAAATGTAACGGTTAGACATATGTATGTATATCCGATATGTGTACCATGTACATGTCCATGGATTCAATAAATAAATATCTACTAGCATTAGAGAAAATCGTGAATTGAGAATTCAAGAAAAATGCATTTCATTGTAGATAAATTCATAGCTTATCTAAGTTAAAGGTTTTAAAGATCTTCTGAAAATGTTGTTGATATTGGAGTTGCCGTTTGTTCAGTAGGCCTACAGAGATAACATATAGGCCTAGACAAAATGTTATAAACAAATCTAAAACAATAATAGAATTACGATTTTCATGGGAAATATTTCTTAGATTGAACCCAAATTAAAAACATTTTTATTTTAAAGATGTCAAAGTTCACCTGAAAATGTCATGAAGTTTGGAGTAGTCGTTTGTCCGGTAGAGAGCTGCAAACAAAAAGACCGGTTAACGACTGAACTAAAAATCAAAAAAGTATTAAAGTAAGATTTTGATAATAAATATTTCTCTGATTGTACTTAGGGCCTAACTCGTAACAGTTTTACGTTGAGAGATTTCAAAGATAATCTGAAAATGTCATCAAGACCTGAGCCGTATATCCGGTAAATAAACAAACAAATACAAAAACAACGAAAGTACAACCAAGTTATTTTTCTCACGGCTACACACATCACTCATCCAAATACTCATGGGCATGGGCTATAATCATTTGGATAATGTTCTATTTATCTCAACGGAAATAATAAATTCCAAATACTCGTCAATATTTCAATAAATATTCAACTATTATTCAAGTAAAACATATGAAGTAGGTACTTATCAATGGCTGTCAATGATAAATGAGAATGATATCAAATAATCATTGCCCAGCACTAGGCAGCTGAATGATAAATTCAGATACACATAAACAGCTGCAACACTAGTATGGCACAGAGAAGCCCACATAATAATAGCATAAAGATGTTCAATGCCCTACCTAATGAAATAAAAAATATTAAATCTATACACACCTTTAGTAGGAACCTTAAAACATACCTCATAGAAGGCTGCCATTACAAGTTATCGGAATATGTACTAGGGCTTGGCTAGTGTAACATTGAGAACATGTTTTATGGATACTACATTTATATGTACTATATTTTTATATAACTTCTCTCTTTATGTATATATTATCTTTTGTTGTAAAAAATGTAAAATGTCTTTAAATAATTAATGTTAAATTTCTATGTAATGTATTATGGCTTAGGTGGAAGAACAATCGTGCTGGATTGAACCTCTCCTTTTTGTTGTTAGGTTACATGTTTCTGTATGTATATCAAACAACAAATAAAGTACTACTATTACTATTTTACTATTACTATTACTATTACTACTAGGAAATCGCTAAAGTCCCGCCGCATTGATGGATGAGCTTTTTAAAGTTTTTAGTTTGCGTGGGATATCTTTACTTTTGCAAGTGCTTTGTTTTTCTGCCTACGCATTGTAGGTGATTGTTGTCAAGTTTCTATTGTTACCTGTCAATTGGTATTATTTACTGTAAAAAAAAACTTACATTAAAAACTTTATTTCTATGGATTCTGGCTAACTTTTTCAACTTTTTCTTTCAAAAGGTACTACATCACCATAACCTTAATGTCCATGTGAAATATGAACGTTATAGCCCTACCCGTTTGGTCAGAATCGGCCCAAATGTCACGAAAATATCGCACTTAAAATCGAAAAAATCGGAAAACGAAAAAAAACAACCCGGAGCTAAGTTGTTTTGGGGTGTCAGTCGGATATTTGGCTAATTCTTTGACTTCTTCGCTCATCCAATTACTATTACTATAATGATTTTCAATAATCATTCACCTGCACTGAGCAGCTGAATGATAAATATAAACACATTAAAATAATCATTGCTTAAGCATAATAAATCTTTGAAGTACAATAATTAATTAAAAAAATCATTGGCTAAAATTTTTGTTAAAAATAATCATTGACGACCAATAATAAATTGAGAATATTACTCGATAGTCGATCCCAATGATACTTTTTTGTAAGGGCAGTAGTGCACTAGGCCTACTCTGTTTCTTGGGCTAGGCTTAAATACAAAACAATAAATACATGCCTTATAGTAGGCCTATACTAGGCCGCTTCGCAAACGCTTTTTCTAGTCGCGTTGATGGATGAGCTTTTTTGTAAGTTTTTAGTATGCGTGGGATCTCTTTACTTTTTCAAGTTCCATTGCAAAATCATTTTTGTTAAATTAGGATATTTGTTATAAAGTATAGTATTAATTGCTATGGTAATACCAATTGAAAGAATTGGGCCCGGGGTAGAATTGGCCCAGAGCATGGCTCTGCTAATCGTAAAAGGCGATTCAAGAGAAAAAGACCACCTCACAATCATCAGCTAGTAAGAGGATATTACTCCCCGAAACTAGAGGCGAGCTCTGGCAATCGTCGTCGGAGAGGTCGTCTAGGGAAGGGTTCTCCGACGACAACAACAATGACAACACGAACGATAACAAAGCCAATGACGACCGCGACGTGAGAACCCTCCATTCCTCTCCTTTCCCGTGGATGGTTCTGACCAGCATGGGCCTCTCCTCCCCATATCCCCTAGGCTAGAGTGGTGCATTATGACCTAACGGTTGACGCGTCCTTAATCCAAATAAACCAACAAAACAAACTGGAGGCCCGAAGACTTGCTTTTTGTACGCAAGTAACGCATTGTAGGTAAGGGTGTGCGAGTACTCGAAATGTCGAGTTTTTTCGAGTTTTTTTTATACTCGACATCGAGTCGAGTTTGGTTTTAGGCTCGAAGTTTTCGAGTTGAGTTTTAAACATATGAAATCCTATGAAAACTGAAAAGAATCATCATCACAGTAGGGCTAGGCCTACGCACAGAGACCTGGGCCTAGGCTTATTACAACCTAGGCCTACTACGTGTGTACTGTGACGGCAAAAAGTAGGCCTTGGCCCTAGAGACTGGTGCTTTCAAAATTATTACGATAAACAACAACAGAGACTTGGATGCGGGAACCGGGAATAGGACTCGGCCTAGGCCTAACCTAGGCCTACATGGCGTCGAAAACAAATATCCTTTATTGGTTTCGTTGCGTCTATATCACTAATATTTCAGATCAACTATCGAGAAGAAAGAATGCCAGTGAACATCTCATTAATGCACTTTTTACGTATTTTAAAATCGTAGTTGGCGTAGTTTGACATGTTTTATGTCTCTTCCTTCAATCTTCCATCTTTGCTTTGATGCCAGTGTTTGATCATGGAGTTATAACTAGGAAAACGCTTAAGTCCAGCCGCGTTGTTGGATGAGCGTATATGGTGCATTGAGCTGCCATGTGTTACGCGGATTTTCTGTTGTTCTGTGAAAAATTCATTACTAAGTCGAAGATTTTTTTTAATAAAATAAAATAAAATAAAAAATTAACTTAATTTTTTAATTAATCGTAATTTTTAAAAAAGAAAAAAATCGTAAAATTGCAATTTTCATAAGAAATAATTATTCGATTGCACTCAAATTTAACACGAATATATTAATTCATGAAATGAAGGTTCTGTAAAAAAATCATTACAATAGGATAAAGCATGTAGGTGTTATAAGTCAAAGAATTGTTTTAAAAAAGAAAAACCCGTAAAATTACGATTTTCATGAGAAATAATTTTTCGATTATGCTCAAATTTCACACGAATATCTTAATTCATAAAATTAAGGTTCTGTGAAAAAATCATTACAATCGGATAAAGCATGTAGGTGTTATAAGTCGAAGAAATTTTTTAAAAATCAAAAAAAAATCGTAAAATTGCGTTTTTTATGAGAAAAAATTTCCCGATTGCGCTCAAAAACGTGGCAGTTCTAAGTTCAGAGATTTCGAAGGCCTCCATAAAATTTCATCGCAATCGGAGTATCGGTTTAGGCGGAATCGTGTTAACAAACACACAAAAATACAGAAAGAAAGAAAAAAAAAAAAAAAAAACATTCCGGATTTTTTTCTCCAGTGTAGTGAAATGGAATCTTCGCTTCGCTCGCTACGCTCGCTACGCTCATCCAAATAGTACTGGTTTGATGACGCGGACGACGCGTGGCGCGCTCCGTCGGCCATCGCTAGAACTAGAGTCGATAAAGAAGGTTACCCCAGTCGATAAAGAAGTAACCTAACCTTCTTTATCGACTCTACTGGAACTATTCTAGGGCGGGGAATATTCAAATGTGCTGAAATAGCATTGGAGATGCCTAGACCGCGAATATTATAATGCGAGTGCGAATTTGGAGGTTTTTTTTTCGGATTAAAACATCGCAGCAGTATTGTTAAGGGGCCAGGAACTCTTGATAACATTCTGTATAATTATAATTTTATTGAAATTGACCAGCACAAAGGGCAGGAAGGCCTCAATAGCCTGATACAAGTACAATGATGTATTTTTTATATGTTTACAACAGAAAAATCGTTGTGTTCCAAGTGAACCGACTAAATTAAAAAAATTAAATTTTGAAATGAATACTCGACTCGACTCGACTCGATACTCGAGTATTCAAAGGAATACTCGACTCGAATTCAAAATGTGCTACTCGCACACCCCTAATTGTAGGTGATTGTTGTCAGGTTTCTATAGTTAGCCCTTCTTGTTAATGATTAAATACACCTCAAAAAACTCATATTAAAACATTTATTTCTATGGATTCTGGCTAACTTTTTCTTCTTTTTCTTTCAAAAGGCAATACATCACCATTATCTTAATGTCCATCTGAAATAAGAACGTTGTAGCCCCACCCGTTTGGTCAGAATCGGCCCAAATGTCACGAAAATATTGCATCAAAAATAAAAATAAATTGTCAAAGTATGATATTCATGAGAAATATTTCTTTGATTAGGGCCTCTTTTCCCAAAAACATGGCAGGTCTAAGTTCAAAGATTTCGAAGGTCCCCTCCAATTTTCATCAAGATCGCATATATGCCGTTTGACCAATAGTGCGCGAACAAACAGACAGAAAAACAAACAAAAAACACCCAAGCTAATTTTTTTGGGGGTCAGTGAAATTGAAGTCTTCACTTTGCTCATCCAAAAATGACTAATAAATACATTACAACGCAACAAAACATCCAGTCATTGTTATGATTTCTCTTCAATAAATAAAGGCCATAGAACCGAAGGGAAAAAGTTTTGTTCAACCCAGTTAACATCTCAAATCTGACTTGACCACGTGGTAATATGCACCTTTTGAAACATTTCTAGGGAGGATGTCACTTTAAATTGTGGTATCAGTTTTTTTAGTAGCCATTTTGTTTTTGGATGTGCGATATCGATGAAAAGCTTAGTCATTACTACTCTTAAGGGAAGCAGGAATGAAACTTATTGTCAAAGTTGATATTTTGGATTGAATAATGTTATATTGTTAATCACAATTAAATTTTTTTAAATTAATAATTTTTTTTTTTTTTTTGTTTTTTTTTGCAATTTTTTTTTGTTTTATGTTGCTATGACAACCATCGTATATTAACGACTAAAAAATTAATGTATATAAAAAACAAGCTTTAATTTTTTTTTACAATAATGTTAGCAAAAACTCCAATGTGCTGAATTTAAAAAAAATCAAATCTCCAAGTTGAATACCCTCCAAAAAAATGGTACCGGTAATGTAATTACTGCACATGAAGTACACCTTATATATTAACTTTAACACCCGTTTACTCAAAACTTGGTTTTTCTTCACTTCGGAACACATAACTTAAGTAGGTAGTTTTCAAGCTAGCTAGAGCCTTGAAATTTTCAGGACTAATTCTTTACTGTGTTTTAAAGAAACTGTGTGTAGGGAATTTTGAAAAAAATCATCATTCATCATCCAATTTTAGCCCATAAATTGTTTTGAAAAATATCATTTTTTTTTTTTTATAATTTATAAAAAAATCTGGTGACCACAGATTTTCAAAATTCAACAATCCCCACACACAAGTTTCTAAGTAACAGGCTAATCTAGAAGGGGGGAAAAAATTAGTCTCTTTAGACTAAATGCCAGGGAGTAAATTGTACCGGAATTTAGGCAATTTAACATGCGCGACATAGGCCATTCCTGCCCCCCTTAAAATGTACATTGCTCGTGAGTCGCGACACAGTTGATCGATTTTATTTTTCCTTGTACCGATTCGAAGGTAATTGTATGTTCTAAATCTTGTTTACAACAGATTTTTTAATAATCATATTATTTCATTGTTTGGACTTGATTCCATCAGTTCTTGTCTTAGGATTGAACAGTGACTTTAGAGCCGTCCCAGCAAAGAGGCACATAATAAATTTAAAGTTGTTCGAAATCGGCCTTGTTGATTCTGGCGTTGATCCGTGGGTGTTCGCACTGTCCAAAATATTGATCTTTGGTTGGTTATTGCTCACTCGTTCATTGCGTTGTCCAGCCTACAAGGTTGGCTTGGTCGCTTTGGTTTACTGTCCCCCACTGAAAATCAATTATGTGGCTGAATGGGTCAACTCTAAGTACAGATTTATTTATTTATTTAATTATTTAATATAAATATATACTAATAAGATTAGGCCTAGGCCCTACATGGTTTTTAAGTATAAGCCCACCATATAATTTATGTTATGAAATCTTTGGCTTATGTCTACCTCCAAATTACTTTTAAAAAATTGAAAATTAGCAAGCTACCCCCCCCCCCCCCTGACGGTTAGTCAATTTGTTAATCTGACACTAGGATTAGGTTATGGCATAGATATCTTAACACCTATAGTAGGCTAGATTAGCAGTCTCCAATACCTCCGCACAGGTGCGAGTGTACCAAATTGAAGCGTCAATCTCACCCATTCAAAATGGCGGTTTGGTGTTTTAATTTATGCTTTTTTAATGTACTTTACTGGATTGTTTGATATGGTTTTAGCTTGTGCAGCATGGTATTGAACAAACAGAAACAATGCAAAGTTATTGCATACGGGAATTTCGTAATCATTTGGTGTTAAAGTCTAATATGCTCACCTGTCAAACTGGCGGCCATCTTTAAAAATATTTTTTTGATTTTTCGCTCCCATCTAATTAACATGCAAACTCACCCATTCAAGATGGCTTCCAATTGTCCCGGAAGTGGACCGCTGACTGCTAATCTAGCTTATTATATGGGATATCTATGATTATAGGCTTGTGAATGATCTTAAATTCTGTATGTATGTACATTATTTTTCTTCTGTTAACATTAATCCATTAATTATAGGGCCTAGCCAACTACTTGTTTTTCTTTTTTCTTTTAGAGATTATGCTATAATAAAAGATGTCTTAAAGAGAAAGAGAAGAAAACTTAGACAATTGCTTGATGACGACACATCGACCATGGGATTTAATGTGAACACTAAGATGGTTAACATTAAAAAGGTAATGACAACTTGCCTTTAGAATCAGTACTGGTAGCCTAAATCATATTTTGTAGGCCCACCTAACACCTTGTCTGCCAACGCCATTGCATGTGCTCCCAGTTCATTCTCTCTTTTAAGGGTACCTACTAGATGCAGTGTCAGCAGTGGCTGATACTGGGGTAGTTTAAGATTTGTAAACTTGTTTTTAAGCCTTAGAAGTCACATCAACAAATTTTGATCCTTTAGCGATAAATTATAAGAGACAAAACGATTGTAACTTTCGATCGGACCCTATTAAGTGTGTTTAGGTATCTTTAAGGACGGCGGACGCTCTACAAAAACCCGGGAACGAGGCCCTGCAACGGAAACAGGAATATTGCCTATGGTTTAGAATTGTCTGGTTACTGTAACAATAACAGGAAGCTATTGCCGGGCTGTTGTAGAGCGTCCTTAAGATTTAGGCACTAGTAACTGATCCCAAAAATGAAATACATAGGCTAGTAGGTACTTTGAATTGCCTGAAAATGAAAATGACTCTTTATACTTTTTATGTTATGAAATAGGTTATTTTTGGCCTTTTAAATGTACTACCGATATTGTACTATTTTTATGTAATTCGGTAAAAATGATGCAAAACGTTACAATTTTAATGTAATGTTGAGCAAGGCCAAATACAAATATGGTAAAAATGAAATTGCTCATTATCTTATCGACTATCAAGCTGAGCATCATATGCAAAGGTTATCGATAATATTGATCCGATAATCGATAATTAAAAAATTATTGATGTTCATCACTAGTTAATCATCATCTTGGTGATGGTAATTGTACAGTGGCGTAGCCAGGTTTTGGGTCTAGGGGGGGCAGGACACTTTAAGGGGGCGCCGACTCATATTATAAGCAGTTTACAAAACATTACAAATTTACCTAAGTTAGATAGACATAGAAAACATAACATACATTTATTTATTTATCAATTTCATTAATCAGGAAACACTCCCGTAGGTGTAATTCATTTTATGTAAATCAATCCAAAAATTACAAAATCCATCTCAGCGGGGTATCGAACCCTGGTCACGCGACCGTCAATCCGGAGACCGGGGTTCGATACCCCGCTGAGATAGATTTTTTAATTTCTGGATTGATTTACATAAAATACAAGTTCAAGTTTCAAGTTTATTAATAGATATTTCAGGTACATTACATATCAGTACATTGTATCTTGTCACAAACAACAATACAAGCAGAATTACAAATACTGTTAAAATTAAGGTTAACAGTAGCAGGTATCAAAAATCTCATTGATGCTATACAGAGCCCTAGTAATCAAGAATTGTTTTAATTTAAGTCTAAAAGTGCTGGTTTTTTCAGAGTTTGTAATGTGCTTTGGCAGAGCGTTATAAATCTTTACTCTGATGAAGTCCTCACTTTTATGAGCAAGCTCCAGTCTTCGCGGTAAGACGTGCAGATTATCTTTAGTTCTTGTATTATAACTATGCACGTTACAGTTGGTCCTAAAACTCCCTAGATTAGATTTAATGTGGCAGGCAACTTCAAGTATATAGAGACCTGCGATGGTAATAATTTTGAGCTGTTCGGAATAGGCTGCGGCAAGAGTGCCTACCGCTAACACGGCATATGACCCTAATGGCTTTTTTCTGGAGGCAAAAAATCTTGCTAAAATTACGCATAGATGATGAACCCCACAGTGATATACCGTATCTAGCTGCTGATTCAAAATAGGCGTGATAAATGCTTAGTGCCGCCTCACGGGAGATACATTGTCTGATTACGCGAATTGCGTAACATGCACCACTAAGCTTTCTTGCTAGACGGTCAACGTGGTCATGCCAGTCCAAGTGGCTGTCAAGGCGCAGGCCTAGGAAGTCGGCTACGTTGACCTGTTGTAATGGGACCGTGTTGAGGGATACATGAAGATCCTCTGCACCAATGCTGTGATGTGGGTGTATTGACATAAAGTGGGTCTTGGTAGCGTTCATTACGAGACTTTTACCTGTCAGCCAATCGGAGAGTTGACCAGTGGCCAGGTTAGCCTCAGCAATCAGGGTGGCAGTCCTAATCTGCCTAAGTAGAAGTGTAAAATCATCAGCGTACATAATTACAGTGGCCCCGGGAACTGCCTCCGGTAGGTCATTAATATAAACAGTAAACGCGATGGGGCCCAAGACCGACCCCTGCGGCACCCCTGTGCAGACTTCCATAAGTCCTGACCTCGTCGTAAATTGAGCATCATCAACTTGTGAGGTGATCTCAACGTACTGTGTCCTCCCACTTAGGTATGATCTAAACCATTCTAGAACTATACCTCTAATCCCATAGGAATCCATTTTAGCTAGTAGGGTCCTATGGCACACCGGGTCAAAAGCTTTTGACATGTCGCAGAAGATTGTAAAATTATCTTCCGAAGCCTCTAGTGAGTTCAAAAGGCTTTAAATGTAAGATGAGACATTGACCCTTTCTGAAGCCGAATTGATTAGCAACCAGAATATTTTTGCTATCCAAATAACTTATAAGCCTCCTTTTCACCAAAGTTTCAAATACCTACTTTGGAGATACATGAAAGAAGAGCGATGGGCCTGTAGTTATTTAGGTCTAGTTTATCCCCTTTTTTGTGTAAGGCTATGGTCTTACTCACCTTCAAGGCAGCAGGGAAAATGCCCTGTTGCTAATGAGGCATTAAAAATGTCAGCTAAAACCATTTATTTATAAGCTCTCGATTCACTACGCTTATCAGTATAGCTATATTTCACTGGTCATTGCATTTCGGAGAATTGCCTGATTTGAGTGCGTTCGTAATTCGTTATTTGTACATGAGTTTTTTTCTCTTGAGTTCATGTTTGCAAAGTTTGTTATCACGTTTTTAAAAGTGATTCGACCAGGTTTCTCTCAATATTTAGCAATGATAAATTAGATAAACGACCTTCTGACATAGATGACCGTGCGTTTGTTTTTATTGCCTTAAACTTCTCTCAGCCGTCGCACTGCTTACCTGTAAAGTATAAGATAGATTAATTGATACAAGGTGGACAAATTTGGATAACTTTGCATGTCGTTAGCTTGAAGGAAGGCTTATACTGTGTCAAAATTAAGCTTTTCACCTTCTGCAGAAAGATATACAGTATAAAGCATGGAATGATAAATATTCATCACCAAAGTGAATGAGAAATATAATTTTGGCTAAAAAAAAGTGCCAAATCTTGGAGAGCTAGAATATTTCTTTCATCAAAAAAATTTGTGGTTCTAAACAGGAAAAATTTGAAGCAATGTTATATCAAAATCTTCAATGTGATCTTCCAGCTGCGTGGTGAAAATATCAATAACTTTGAAGAAAACATTATTCCTGAAATGGTCTTTTGCAGATGCAATGGGAGAATCTTTGGCAAAGCACATCATGAAATCGTTTCTTTTTACACACCCTCTTTTGTACAACACTTTATGTCAATTCACACGAGTCTGCAAACCCGTCTGCTTTTTTATTAATATCAAGGAACGCTTCACTTCTTCGCACATTGCTGATAATTTGGCTTTGCATGACTTCATTAATCTACTTGCAGTTACAAGATTTATTTTTTAATTCTGAAGGTAGTTTGACAGAGCAAATACTTTGCACAGTACTTTGTGCCAAAAACAAAGCAGAACTCTCAAACTTGTTTACCTGTAGCAAATAGCAATACACCTTGAGCATCTGAAACTGCGGTTGCTGAGGAATTGTTAACCTGGTTATTGCTTCATAAAGCTGTACTTATTTCCTTAAAACTACGAATGTAAAAGGATGTACGTATTTATTTACGTATATCACATAGGTATTTGGAACTTTGAAGTGGAACAATTCTAAGAATTCTAAGCCAGAACCAGGGGTGGGGGGCATTTGCTCCCCCTTCCACCCCACTGGCTATGCCACTGTAATTGTAACCAAGTCTGTATGAATGCCATGTTACAGAATATGGATTATGAGTCTATCATGGCAGAATTGACAGACATAGAAGAACTTCTTCAGGAGATACGGAGCCGAACCCGAGCCATTTCCCATTACAAAAAAGCTCGAAATCAACGCAAAAATCCAAGTTCAAATCAAGATTATAGGTATGTATTAGGAATAACTAGGCCGCTTCGCTAACGCTTTTTCCAGTCTCATTGATGGATGAGCTTCTTTGGTTGATTATCGTTGCCTGGTTATCAAGACTGTCATTCATTTTAGCCGTCAAAGCACGCAATATATGTAACATCTCTATTGGCTGATTTATTGCTCCTGTTGCCAATTCTTGTGCCCCCTCGTCTTGTAAGTTAGCTGATACGGTTGCTAAATGGCCCCGCCCCTCTACGTTATTTTCGTCTTCCGGCACTGACAAGTGACAAGTTATATGCTTCACTTGCGGTAATTAAGACTTCCCGTTCGACAGTGCTCTGTAGCATCTTTATTTCGCTGTCGGTCATCAGACCTTCTTCCTCGTCTGTCAGTTTATCTTCCTCAGGTGTGGTACTATCTCTTAACTCACGCTCCTCTTTGCTATTCGCGCCTGAACTACTCGTTTTCTCTAAGATAGCCCTCACTGTCTCTTTTTCCATCTCCATTTTAAAAGTTCTGTTTACAAAAACCTGGATCAAAAGAATCAAAATTCTACGCAAACTCCCTACGTGTCAAAAAAAAACTCCAATCTCTCTTAATCTCTGGGATGTAGTAATTAATCGTGCCACACTTTGGGCGGCAATGTGGTGGAACCCTACTGTGCACCTACTTTCTACAACACTCTCTACACTGAAAAGTTCACACGTTGATAGCGGCAATATGACGTAACACTATTGTACTCCTCCTTTCCGCCTAACACTCGCAACTGATTGGAATACTTTCGGACTCGAAGAAATAGACGATCGGTAGGATATCACCTCCGTACGTAAGAAAACCACACGGTAAATAGATTTTACTCGTAACATTGAGATAATTAATTATTGGTATAGGCACCGAGATTAGCCACTGAGCGCGCCACTGAAAATACACGAAGAACTCTGGGTGGCTCCTTTTGGCATTAATTGTGTGAAGATTTGACAATCACCCATCCTTTCCCATGTTATTTGAACATTGTTAAATTGCCGTTATAAATCGTACTAGTTGCTATGGATATTGAAAATCATGTATAAACATCAATAAATTCTTTCTGTATCGTCGGCTGTACTAATCTAGTAGCCAAAACAGGACATTACGTCACATTTTACACTTTTACTAGACCCCATTTCTAAAACTTGAGCTAGATTTGATTTGTATGTTTTGGTTGGTAATGGATCCAGTTGTGTTAGGTCAAGGTTGTAAGAAATGCGATTATTTTGTTTGATTAGAGAAAATGCCACGAGATTGGCCCTAGCCTAGACGTAAACACAACCAGATTATTAACTTTCTCAAATTAATAACAATAGTATGCTCAAGGAAAACCTACCTATTGTAAGAGCCTACCTCTAAGAATCCTGTGCGTTTACTTTTTTCGTAAAATTATACCATTTAAAATCCATTTCTTCCCGATTGAAAATATTAGGCACGTCTATTTGCATTCTGTCATTTTGTAGATGGATACTTGACTGCGATTCATTTGTTCACATTTTGCCGACTGCACGGCCATGTGAATCATACAGAAACGGAAATATTAATTCCAGAAGCGCTTTGCGATGCAAAGCTTTTAAATTCTTTGGTCTTATGAATTGTGAACAGTTGAATGTCACATAGTGCTGGTTTGATATGTAAACCAAACAACAAATCGTTAGTTTTTGACTACCAGAAATATAATTATAATAAAATTTACATTTTGGCATCAAATTGGTCTATGATTGACAGGTCAAATAGGGTGTAACTGTCTGGAGTATTACATCACGTATCTCATTAATCATAGTAATAGTAATAGTAGTACTTTATTTGTTGTTTGATATACATACAGAAACATGTAACCTAACAACAAAAAGGCGAGGTTCAATCCAGCACGATTGTTCTTCCACCTTAGCCATATACATATACATAGAAATTTAACATTAATTATTTAAAGACATTTTACATTTTTTACAACGAAAGATAATATAAACATAAAGAGAGAAGTTATATAAAAATATAGTACATATAAATGTAGTATCCATAAAACACTTTCTCAATGTTACACTAGCCAAGCCCAAGTACATATTCCGATAACTTGTAATGGCGGCCTTCAATGAGGTATGTTTTAAGGTTCCTACTAAAGGTGTGTATAGATTTAATATTTTTTATTTCATTAGGTAGAGGGCATTGAACATCTTTATGCTATTATTATGTGGGCTTCTCTGTGCCAGACTAGTGTTGCAGCTGTTTATGTGTAGATTAGAAGCGCTTCTAGTTTGATAAGTTCTACACCCTTGAGAAATTCCTTGACTCTGACATATTACAAATTAAATAATGTTTATGATCGCTGCTACATATTATTATTAGGCCTACTGCACAAAGCATGTTGTATTATAAGATTGTTGTGAATTGTGCTTACATCGTACATACTACTTATACTGTTGCACAATACCGCTTACGATGTACTATAATAATTAAACCTACGTAATACTTATTTAACATATTTTCCTCATCTGCTAAGTACATGCACTTGTTAATGTATACACCATTTTGTCACCTGCCTCTGCTATGTATTAATTTGTAACTTACCTATGTTAACCCTACCTTTGCTATTACTATTATGATAACACACAGTATGAAGTAATAAGTTTGTTTATCATACAATGGATTTATAGGCCTACCCCTGTACTATCACTGCCACTATGTTTGTTTATGATTTACAAAATACTCCCTCAACATTTCTTCTCTATTTCTCGATTTGGTTGATCGGGAAACACTCCCGTGGGTGGAATTGTTTTTATTTACTACAATTCAGAAATTAAAAAAGTCCGCCCCAACCGGGAATCGAACCACGGATCTCCCACATTCCAGGTGGACGTCTTAACCACTAGACCATCAGGACGGGTACATTTTAATCTCTGAATTGTAGTTGCATTATACATCTGAATGGATGGAACAGTACTGCAACGAATATCTGCTGCCTTTGAACTGACCACCAAACATTTAGTTATACTATTTTTGAGGGAGCGGAGCGACTGAGTGTCTCCATTCAACTCAAACGGACCTCATTCTGTGATTCTGTCTGTCTATCTGTCTTTACGTCGAAAATCAGCCGAACCGCTGAACAGATTGCTCTGAAATTTATTTTGTTCTTTTGGAAAAAAAAATCTTTTGGTTCAAAAACTAATAAATCACAAAATCAACATATTTAACTATAACATACATATATTTCAATATATTTTTTTTTCTTAATGTTGGTGAAAAATGCTTTCAATTGATACCAAACACTACAAATTTGTCTTCACTTTAAAATTTTAGGACTATATTAACAAATTAATGTTAATTAATCAATTAACAGTTAAATACTAAACACTCATCTTGGAGCCAGTTATTTTCGAATTTCTCATTACAAAAGCTTAAAGATTGCTAAATTTTACGTTGGTATCATATTTTGTACCATAGTTAGACATCTTAACGCCATATTATAATTTGTGTTAAATATATATATTGTAATTACTATTATTGAAAATTGAAAAATGATATATTAATAGTAACCAGCTCTTTTGTGAACACTGTGATATCATTGGTTAGAAGAAATTTTACTTTAACGTTGATCTTTTGGTTCAAAAACTAAACAATCAGCAAAATCAACATTTTTAACTATAACATAATAGTATGTATATTTCAATATATTTTGTCAATGTATTTTTTTTCTTTATGTAGGTGAAAAATGCTCTTAATTAATACCAAACATGACTTAATTTATTGACACTTTGAAATTCGTGTCACATAATTAACTAATTAATTTTAATTAACTAATTAATTTTAATTAATTAATTAATTTTAATTAATTAATTAATAGTTAAATAATAAGACCCCATCGTGGAGCCAGATATTTTCGAATTTCTCATTATAAAAACTATATTATTGCTTATTTTTACGCTGGTATCACATTTTCAACAAAAGTTAGACATCTTTACTCCACTATTCCTTCAAATTGGGGAGCAGCTAAACTAGTGGTAAAAAAGGGATAAATACAGTTTTAGATAAGTTTAGAGTGAACAAATTTTGTTGCAGCCATTCGTATAGCCTACTATTGATAGTTCTCTTGTACCTATATTGATTGTTTCTTCCCATGATTTGCCACTAAATACAATAGCTGTGTCGTCTGCATTTATTATTAGTTTTCCCTTTATTGGGAGGTTACACAGATTGTTAAGGTGGGACAGGACCTCGGTATGTTGGCCTATGTTGGTGGAAGGAGAAGCTTGAGAGAGGCCCTGGAGGTGGGACTTTACAAGTGTCTCTCAAAATATTCAAAAATGAGCTGTCCAATACATGGTTGCAGTTGCCTCGGGCGGCTGTGACTACACAATGTACTGTTATAATAAAAATATTATACAATAAAACTGTTTTTGTTTTACCATATACACCCAGTTATAGAAATACAACATTTCTAATTTCTAAAGCTATTTGTATTTAGTTTATGCCATTTACGTGCTACAAAAGGTGTGGGTGGCGACCAGTGATGTATTCGTAATTTTATTTTTGGGTAAACGCTCTTTCATAGCAAATTTACATGCTTTCGTACAATGGGGGATCTGGGGGGAGGCCCCCCAGCTAATGCGGGTCTGGGATGCAGAGACCCAAATTTTTGTGTGTTTTATACACTGCAATTGGTGGCTTTTAAGCGTTTTGACACCTTGTTTTCATTACGGCTATTGTACGGAAGTAGAGTTACGTCCAAATACACGTAGGTGAAGAGCTTGCGTTCACACGCACACAAATATCACCGCCACTTGTGTGGCTCACATAAATCACCGCCATTATTAAGCAACCAAAACATAACCTCAATAACAAACTAGTTGTATTGCATAGACCATGGTGATAGTTTTTTTTATTCATTCATCACCTATTTATCATTTATATAATTTATAACCTTCATTTCACATCTCGTACAAAACAAATTTGATCTGGCGAAACAACGCTTTCAACTTAAAAATCAAGGCGCAAAAATGAAGTGGAGCCGTGGTCCCTGTTGCGTTTGTTGTTTAATTGTGTCCGTAACCGCCTTATGTAGGTTGGTCGAATACGGGTAACGTATCTACGTGTTTCTGCTTACTTTCACATCGATTGGTCGAAAAAGAAGGCGTGTCCACGTAGGATGCCCGTAATGAAAACGGGGTGTGAGGGTGCTATTATTAGACGAGTGAGCGCAGCGAACATAGTCTACAACGCAGGTCGAAAAAAACAGCGCTCACTGTGAATGTTGTGACTCTGTCTGTCCAATGTCTAACGGCCGAACAGCTTAACAGATTGAGCTGAAATTTTAAACATACATCCGTTACCAGCTAACTGAGAACTGTTAACAAACTAATCAAAATCCGTTGCAATTTAAACCTACAATAAATACAAATCTTGAAAATTTAAACCTAGATTGCAAATGTTTACATTTGCCATACGTATAAAAAGCCAAG
>JAMZAV010003486.1:0-68196 GCA_024449915.1 Sweltsa coloradensis
TGTTTTTATCTAACATAACATGTGTTAAACTCGTTCACTAGGATAACCTTCACACGCAGAGTTGTGAGCAGTCACGAGCATTCCACAACTTCACTGGCGTCACGTGCAGATACACTAACTAGTGAACACTGGTAGCATGGTAGTGGTGTTTTTGAACGACTACCTCCCCTCCCCCCCCCCCCCCAAGCTTCACACAGCAGAAGTGTTGAGCGGGGCCGAGCATTCCACCACACAGATACACAAACTAATAAACACTGAGAGCGTAGAGTGGAGTGTTGGACGACTATCCTATCACTCTGCAGCGCCGCTCAGCAGCAATAAGCCAATAACCAATGTTGTACTACTAGGCCGCTTCGCGAACGCTTTTTCCAGTCGCGTTTTTGATGAGCTTTTTTTAATATTTCTGTCCAATGATTACGTTTTTAAGTGGGATCTCATTACTTTTTCTATAGTTACTTGATATTACTTGTTATACCAGTAAAAGGCTTATATATTAAAACCTTTATTTATATGAATTTTGACCAACTTTTTCTTTCAAAAGGCACTAAATTACCATGTAATCTTTTTTTATGTCAATGTTAAATTTGAACGTTGTAGCCCCACCCGTTTGGTCAGAATCAACCCAAATATCACAAAAATATTGTATTAAACTGGGGGAAAAAAATCGTAAACTACGATTTCTATATTTCTATGAGAAATATTTCGTCAAATGTCTCTAAAATCATAACATGTATAATTTCAGTGGTTTTAAACGTTCCATAATTTTTCATCAAATCGAGTAGCCATTTGCCAAATATCACGAAAATATCGCATTAAAAATAAAATAAAATTGTAAAAGTACGATAATCAATTGAAATATTTGATCGATTGTACCCAAAAACGTTGGCAAGTCTAAGTTCAGAGATTTCGAAGGTCCCTCAAATTTTCATCAAGATCGCATAATATGCCATTTGCCCGGTAGAGCGCGAACAAAAAAACAAAACAAATAAAAAACACCGGAGCTAATTTTTTTTTGTGGGGGTCAGTGAACGTGAAGTCTTTGCTTCGCTCATCCAATGATTTGTCTGGTTCTACCATTCTATAGAGACGGCAAGATGATCAAATGTAAGAGTGGCTTGGTGCCAGTGGTTTGAACTTTGAAGGTCTGAGAAACAAAAAGGGGTATTACACGGGGACTGCCGCCAACTGGCTACAGTTTTTTATTAGAATTAGAAGTGAGAACAACAAATGTGCACATTTGCAGTATCATAAAAATGCAACCCGCAATTGCAGTCAGAGTTAAGAAAACTTCTTTATCCAGGCAATTGGCTCTGATCAGCGAACTAACTGAAGTCCCCTTGTAATAGGCCCTACACTATATTTTAGATCAAGTAAGTTGTACCTGGTACGGAGGGTTGGAGGACATCCAAGTCATTTGAAATGTCTGGTTCTAAGGCTGGGTCTACAGTGGCAGCGAGATACTCCAGTGCGAGGGTGGCTCGGTGCCAGAGGTTGGTAGATGCTCCGACACAATTAAGCGTTGAGCTGAAATGTGAAACATGCAATTAGACTTACTAACGTAATTTACTGTTTTCCATATTCAATATTATTTCATACATTTGCATTTGTTTTGAAACAGATCTAGCACACTACCACAAATAATATGATTTTGCACAACATAAATTAAAAATATAAAATTTTATTGGTAACAAGGGAGTGACATAAAGAGATAGGGTGCCAACATGACATTTAAGGTAAGCTGTTGGC
The DNA here is from genome assembly GCA_024449915.1 of Sweltsa coloradensis. NCBI lineage: Eukaryota > Metazoa > Arthropoda > Insecta > Plecoptera > Chloroperlidae > Sweltsa > Sweltsa coloradensis. The sequence continues at coordinate 1,747 of JAMZAV010003486.1, forward strand.
ACCCACATGACACAGCCTTTTGTATTCCTTTCAAACACAAAAATTGGTTACAAATGTTAGAATAAAGAATCCAAGAATATATTTAGGAAAACACGAAATTGGATTAGTAAAAGCAGTGGTGCACCGAGTTGTTAGGGGTGGTGGTGAAGTTTTCCCCCCCCCCCCCCTCCCCCAGAGCCAAAAAAACATACTTCTATATTTTTCTTAGTGAGCACAATAATATTCAATAATTGGATGAGCGTAGCGAGCGTAGCGAGCGGAGCGAAGATTCCATTTCACTACACTGGAGAAAAAAATCCGGAATGTTTTTTTTTTTTTTTTTTTTTTCTGTTTTTTGTCTGGTTGTTAACACGATTCCGGCTAAAAACCGATAATCCGATTGCGATGAATTTTATGGAGGTCTTCGAAATCTCTGAAATTAGAACTGCCAAAGTTTTTTGAGCACAATCGGAAAATTATTTCTCATCAAAAAACGCAATTTTTTTACGATTTTGTTTCGATTCTTAAAATTTCTTTCGACTTATAACACCTACTGCTTTTATCCGATTTTGATGATTTTTTCACAGAACCTTAATATTATGAATTAATATATTTTTGTGAAATTTGGAGCACAATCGAATAACTATTTCTTATGAAATCGAAATTTACGATTTTTTTTTTTTTTTTAAAAATTTCGATTAATTAAAAAAATTAAAGATTAAAGTTTATTTTTCATTAAATTTAAATTATTTTAAAAAAATCTTCAACTAAGTAATGATTTTTTCACAGAACACAGAAAATCCATATAACACTGGTCAGCTCAATGCACGAATTACGCTCATCCAACAACGCGGCGGGACTTAAGCGTTTTCCTAGTAATAATAATGGATGTGTAGACCTACACAGAGGAGGCTTGGGTGCAAATGATCGGCGTCAAGAGTGCAGTACTTTTGTAATTTTCGGATTACATGAAGGGAAGTAAACATTTTCATTTCTGATTTTTTTGTACAAAAAGATAACTAAATAGTAAATACTTATTTCTCGTACAAGGCCCTTTTTCTATTTAAGAGGGCACTTCCAGGCAAGATGCAAATACAAAACATTGCTCACATAAAAAGGGCTCAGTGCAGAGGAAAGCTAGATCAATGCTTCTATGCTATTCAATTTGCAGTAGATTTGAATGTGTTTTATTCTGGATTTTTACAAAAATTGACTTTTGACCAAATTTTAGGCATGTTTGGTATATTTTTTAATACATAAATTGTATAATATACAAAAAAAATTGATTTACTGTATTATCGTAAATCAACCTCTCAATGGCATTCAAGCATAGATCTAAGCTTAAAGGGGGTATTACCATAAAAATTATTTTTATCTCTAGCAAAATATTACACTAAAACAGGGTTGCCCCCAATAAAAAATAAAAATCCTGTTTGAGCACATCAAAAATCCTTAAAAATCCTTAAATGAAACACCCAAATCCTTAAAAATCCTTTTAATGCCTAAATGTGCCAATTTCAATATGATATCGATATATCATAATGTATTTGTTGCAAAAAAAATTAAAAATATAATTTTTTTAAAAGAGTAGGCCTATTTTTAATGATTTGAGGTCAAATAGGGTTGATATGGTATCACCATAAATACATTTTTAATTAATTTTACCGCGTTTTATGACCCGGCACCTCAAACATATGCACCATCCAGGTTAATTTAATTAGACTACCTACCCGGCAGACCGGCACCTCCACCAAAATTCCGAAATTTTGGGTAAATTTTGATATTTATACATAAAAAATAATTCACACTTATCGATATCACATTGAAATATAGTTTTTTGACCAGCCCTAGTTAAAAACGGAGTAAAACTAAAAACTTTTTTTTTTAAATGTTTTATTTATTTTTTAATTCGTAAATTGGAATAAAAATCCGTCGATCCGTTTTGCACCCTCAAAATCCGTTGAAAACCGATAAAATCCATAAAAACGGCAACCCTGCACTAAAATGACTAAAAAATTATATGTTGTAACTGTGATATTTCATGAATTTTTTTTTTTTTTTTTTTTTTGATACAGAAAATAGCAAAAATTGGCGTTTTGGAAAATTTAATTTATTAATTAATTAATTTAATTTTAATTTTTTATTTAACCTGCTTCATTTTGGTTCCACATAGATACTAGAGCATCATACTTAATCTAAAATGGCGCTTTATAACATTGGGATCTTGAAACTGGGAACTTCAAACACTCAAAAATATGCATTACAAAATCACACCCCTTCTTTGGGATAAGCATATTTTTGACTGAACCACTTGCCCAAATTACAAAACAAAATTGTATAGAGAATTTACCCGAAAAGGCTATGAGTGTCAAAAATGGCCAAAAATTTTTGGGATCAAAAACCTCCAAGATCACGGGGCTAAAGATCGTCCCCTGTTATTTATTATGGGAGATGTTTGCCTATGGGACCTAGCTCGAGAAAAATAAACCCAAATAAAATTTTTGGGTCATGGTGGACCCCAATAATTTTTCTATTGATTGCTAAATTCATTACTAGTTAGCCTAAATGAAAATAATTTTTTTAGTTTCGTGGGTGAATACCCCTCAAGCCAAAGACATTTTGTTGACTTTTTTTAAAGTCCGAAGCGTATGACACTTTTGACTTCACGCCTCCTAGGCTCTGCTACTTTACGCCCCTTTGGGGGTCTAACCTGCCTATGAAGTCACGGGCGCAACCTTTTACCGACACCACCTTGCCCGAAAGACCCGACCAGCGCCAGAAATGTGATTCACTCGTGACTCACCAATTGGAGTCACTTTAGGTCGGGGGGTGGTTTAGGTGAAGCTTCACCCGTCCTAACACTATGCCTGACTCGCCACTTGCCCTAAGCTTAGCTCGCGGGAGATGCGACTACATAACCGAGAGACACGAAATGCAAATCGAAAACACAACACGCAACAACAAAACCAATAACAACAACCAAAGTGTCCGGCACAGTGCAACTTCGATGCACGGTCCAGTAACACTACCCACTTGGGGGTAGAACCCGTCTTAACAGGCACGCTAGGTGGTGGACCACGCCGTCGCTGGTCCGCCTCCACGCCTCGTTCTGGGGCCTCGGGCAACTGCTGCTGCAGTGGGTCAGCACCCTTGAAGCGGCGTGGTGTGGACGGGGTCCTTGCAAAAAACTACACTATGATTTTAGGAAAACAGGGGGCAAACATTGCACTACGAATGAAAAGCTGTGTGCTTTTAGAGTGGACTTTACTGACTCAACAATGAATTTCAATTACAACAATGAAGTTAGGTTTTCAAATGAAGTAGCAATCGATCCGAATTTTAGGAGCAAAGTACATACATGTGAATACAAGGGTTACAATAAAAATACAAGAAAATACCCAATGCTCCTACTCATCCAAGTCCTCTCTGTCCCACTTCAACCAAAGTCTATCCTGTTCCTTGGTCTTGAGTGCAAGAAGGGGGGGGGATGATTGTGGCTGCAACGGCGACGCGCTCCGTTTGCGCGGGGGCGCGTAGGTAGGCCTAGCCTACGGGGAGACGTCCAGTGGCGGACGCGGACATTGTGTCCTGCTGCTTCCTTCTCGGCTTACTCGCCGCAGAATGTTTAGTTTCGCTTACCACAGCCCCAGATGTTTCTCGTAGAGGGAGAGATGCCCCTCTGATCTAGCAGCGTGGTATTGACTAAAACCACGTGTCTTGTACGTTATTGGCACTAACCACGTGCACCCTATCTCGACACCCCGAAAGCCAGTCCGAAGACAGGACTGTAACCTTGATGTGAGCTCATGCTCCAGTACGCAACTCTGATAGTAGTTTAGGAAATTAACCGTGCAACTCGCACGTTCGTCATTGTTAGCGTACTGTTGGCGGGTTTTACCCATTTACATAGGGTCACCAAAAACGCGTGCGGATTCTTCCGAATAAGTTTCAAATAGTAAAATAAAGTTAGAAAAAGGATCAACTCCCTAGCCCGAGTGGGCCACTCCGTATAGACTGAGCTCCACGCCATGATGGCTCTCGCAAGGGTGGGTCACCACGTGGCACTACCTTCAACACCTCGACTCGAACCGTACCGGTTTCCAAAGCGTGACCCACTGTGATTCGAGGTGGATGCTCCTGCTGCCGATCGCACCTTCGTCCGGGGTTTCTTCTCGGCCTCGCCATCACGGTCCACGTGTGTCTCTCTGGACACTGCCATGGGTCAGTCCTCTTGGTTCAACTTCCGGCGGTTCATCCTAGGCTCGCGATTCGTCGACTACAAACTCACAAAATACACATTTCCGTTGGATTTTGTCACCGACGTTGCGATTATGCTTGCCGCATTCCTCAATCCCTTGCTCGCTAGCCGTCGAAAGCCTGAAGCCAACGCACTTTTCCAATGCGTTTCCCGAATTCGGCATTGGGTGACCGTCACTTCTAGGCCACTCTGTTAACCCGAAACCAAAACATGAGCCTCGGCTCAACAACTTCCACATTCACACTTTCAAAAACCCCTGAAAAAAAAGGTTGGCCTTTGCATGCCTAGATGCGATTCACTACGGCTTTTAACACTTGTTAGAAAAATATGACTTAAAGGCCTTGAAAATATTGCAAGTTCCACATGATATGAATACATAGATAGATTTTATATCAGCAAAAATATAAAAATACAAGGGTAGGGCTGTAACTTTACAGTGACGCCCCCTACTCCATGACACTTGACCTCAACCCAAGTGACCTCAAGTTTGACATGTAGTTAACACACACAAGATCAATACCGTCACAATGCCTGGCATGATGTGAGACATTTCCCCTCACATTCCCAATACACCAGCTTCTTCTGAATGCGTCACACAATCGGCAAATTGTCGCAACTCAGCAAATTAAAATTCTTAAAAGGAACTCTACTGTTCCTCAGTAGCCCAGGAGTGGAAGTAAAATTTTGTATGGTGTACCGCGGCACAAAAGGTTCCCGAACAAGCTGAAATTTTTCACACAAAATTGGTTCATATTCATCATTCTAAACAATAGTTGAAAAGTCCCCTAAAGCTCCGCGCGTGCGTCTTGAGCTATAGTGACAAAAGGGCGTAAGGTGCCAAAAAATTTGTTTATTTTCATATTTCACCAAACCATTTTTTTTGCACTAATATCTACACAAATTATTAAATATTTCTACGAAAGTACAGTTAAAAATAGTCATAAGCTTTCGACCCATGCGTGGCAAAATGGGCGTAAGTGGCCAAAAATATGATATTTTCAAATAATTTCAATACATTTTAACATACGTATGTGCAACGTGCAAATTATTTGTATTCATACGTAACGGAAACTTGAAATTGATCACTTTTCTTCGGCCGGAGTGTGTACTTGACACTGGTGGCATAATGGTATAGTGACAAAGATATGTTATTTTCCAGTTTCAAACAAACTATGGACATTCATATATGCAAATTATTTAATATTCGTACGATATAAAAGTAAACATCTTCCCCCGAGGCTATTCGTTGCTGGCGTCTTGATAATTGGTGGCAAAGGGCGTAACTGACATTCATAATTCAGTATTTTAATATAAAATGGCTTTTAAAAATTCAACTAACGTTTGTATTTTTTAAACATATGAATACCATACAATGGACACTCAATGTATAATCCATGCAATGCTTGACCTGAACTTTGCTATAGGCCACTGTGTATTTAAAGAACCATACAAAATCGTTGTAAGTTAGCAGATTAGACATAAGCAATTTTTTTTTTTTTTTTTTTAAAATCAAAAAATTAATTGTTTTGGGGGGACCCCCCCCCCGACATTGCTCAAATAGGCATGCGATCTACATAGTTAGGGCGAAGATCTGGTGTGTTTTGACCTGGAAAGTTTCAAAACATATTCAAAGCGGTGAAAAACTCATCTCATGTTTAAAATAATAAAAACTGATTTTTGAAAGGGATTCGAGCAGGAGCGTGGACAACTAGCTTGGGGCTTGGCTGTCTGTAGTGTCACATCACGGCGATCTTGAGGCTTGTGACTCTTGAAATGTAATATAGTGGCAAAATGGCGTGTAACAAAACTAAATAATTCTTCATATGATTTAAATATTTGCTTTGTACGTTTGCCAGAATGTATCCACCGGCAACAGTATTGAGACTTGAAGGTCATCATCCTCAAGATAAATCCCAAACTTTGGCACTAAACTGACATTAATATTTGGTGTCCAGTTAACCTGATCGTACTTAAAAAGTTATCCTATGAAACCGATAGTGAAGACGTAAAGATAGAGTACGATGTCCTTATTTCTTCATTTGACCAAAAGCATACTGCGCATCACTTCACATTGAAGTTTATCTGCAACATCAAACACTATTTAAGAGCATTATTTGGATAAATGGATCTGAAATGCTTTGGCACTAGGAACCGATTTCACTGTTTCGCGAAAGTCTTCTTTTTGTCAACCTACACGACAAAAAATCACATATTATTATTTGTCACAGAGTTGCGTGCTCAATCTCGCCATATACAATTAAACTACCTGCCAAAATCATTAATTTTTCCCTGTTAAAGCTGGTTCAAACTTTGCATGTAGTGTAGTGATGCCACCACCCTCGATCCATGTTCCTACTAGGAAGTCCCCCCCCCCCCTTTTAAATACTAAATCATGTTTCATGTTTGTGATTGTGAATAAATGCGGATTCTAGTGTGTTTGACCGGACACAGGAGACCTTCTTGTTCCAAGCTGGTAGGAATTACTAGGGCTGCAGTTACCAAAAGTAAATTATTAAAAATGAAATATATGCAGAAGTTTTTAAGATATAAGTTTGGCCTTATGTTTTTTTCCTATCTACCGTTTTATCACAATAGATTTTGCTGTGGTACATTTCCGTTTACTTCATTGAGCAGTAGCGCTTCATTTGCAACTGCGTACTGTGAGCTTTAGATTTGATATGCTCCAGTCCACCGCACATTTAATAGATCTACCTTCCATATCTCCCTCTAAGCTTTGAAGGCAAACATATGGGATGTATATCGTTGTAGCTTCAATGCCAGTCCTGGCACACATGGCCATTCAGGTCCGCTATGTAAGCGTTTATTTCCACTCGTACATTTAAAAATCAAATCGTATTGAAAATATTTTATTCTATCTTTGCTCATGCTCTCTATCTATCGTGATGTGATACTATAGTCAAGCCCAAGATAGGTTGTCCACAGAAGCTTTCCCGGTGGGCTCGAATCCTTTCAAAATCCCTGTCTATATGCAAGCCGCTTAGAATGCTGGAGAAATTATTTTATAGGTTTGGTAAGGTTTGTAATGTCCAGTCTGCTATCTTACACATTTTTGTAAGGATTCTTTACAATCGAAGCTGGCCATATAGCAGTCAGTCAGCATGCATGGATTTTTCAATTGAGTGTCCCTTGTTGTATTCAATGTTACAATAAACGTAGTTGAATGTCAAAGCCCAATTTATATAACTTATAATATAAATTATGATGTCAGTTTACGCCCTTTTGCCACCTTTTACACAAACGCCAGCAACATAGTTCGGGGAAGATGGTTACTTTTGTCTCGTACAAATACTAAATAATTTGCATGTATACGAAATGTACAATAAGTGTTTGTTGAAACTTAAAATAAGGCAGGCTTTTGTCACTTACGCCCTTATGCCACCATGTGTCAAGCCACACTGTCGAAGAAAAGGGAACAATTTTTCACGTTTCCCTCGTATGAATACGAATAATTTGTACATAGTATCCCCAAAATTATTGAAATTGACAATATCATACTTTGGCACTTGACGCCCTTGTTGTCCACGTACTGGTCGAGAAGCTTATGACTGATTTTAACTGTTACTGACGTAGAATATTTAATAATTTGTACATATTAGTGGAAAAAAATGGTTGAAATGAAAAGAAACATTTTTGTGCACTTACGCACTTTTGCCATTATATCTCAAAAACGCAACAGCGGCGGAGCTTAGGGACTTTTCAATTATTGCTTTAGAAGGCTATTTTGAGCAAGTGTGACAAATTTTCCAGCTTGTTGTTGTTGTAGTTTTTGTTGGTTATTTGCAGTTGCGACATACGTATTTCAAAATGTAATTGATATTGAAAATATCAATACTTTTGGCACTTACTCCCTTTTGCCAAACGCACGGGGTCGAAGCTTATGACTGATTTTAACTTTACTGACGTAGAATATTTAATAATTTTGTACATATAGTGTAAAAAATGGTTTAAAATTGAAAATAAAAATATTTTTTGGTCACTTACGCCTTTTGGGCCACTATATCTCAAGACGCACGGGGCGGAGCTTTAGGGGACTTTCAACTATTTGCTTTCTAGGCTAATTCTGAGCCCTGGTGTGCAAAATTTTCAGCTTGTTCGGAATTTTGTGGTCCGGGAAAAGTCTTCCACTCCTGGGCACAGTGGACTTCAAATGACTTTAAAACTAGATTTTCTGACTACACAAAGCACAAAAGATAAACAGAAACCCTAAACCAGGTTAACTAACGCTAAAGCTCAGGTCCCAACCACCCCCCATGACGCTAGGTGCAACAACCTATAGTCGTTCCCAGGTGTCCTCAAAAGGAGACCCCTGTCACCACCTGCTCCGCTACGCCTCTCTCCGTCTACTCCAAGTAGTGCGGAAGGCCGAGCGCCAACAAGCCCCTTCACCAGCTGTGGCTCCAAGCGACAGCTGACGGTCCACGTAGCACGCCTGACGTCCACGCCTCCCTGTCAGTACACCCTGGTCGTACGCTCGGCTCTTTCCCTCTCTCTAAGGCGCTACGGCCCACTTCCTCAGCTGAGCCGGACTGACACTAGCTCGTACGGCCGTAGGAAACGGCCTGGTTTTTTTCCACTCCCCATCCTCGCGATCACGAGTTTCCCGGACGCTGTCCTTCCTCACAAAACGTTCTTTCGATTCGTCCGCAGCTTAGTTACTGCTTCTACGCACGTGAACCCTGTTCACGGCAAACTACTACGGCAGCATTCCACCGTAGGAAGTACACGAACCACTCCACGAATCGCACTAGACGGCACTTCTAAACCAAACGTACACGACGTTCGCTGCAGCCTACTTACTCTCAACTAATTAACAATTAACATTTAGGTGCCAGCATATGGACTTTAAAAACGCTACTCTGATGCCGCACACTCCACGCATGCTCATTACCAATTACATTTAGGTTGCCGCAGATGGACTTTAAAACGCTACTCTAGGCCCACAAACGCCACGCAGGCTAATTTACATTACTATTTAAAACAAAAACCACGACTCGCTGAACAAACACCAGAACAAACCAACTGTCCCAGGGACACCAAAACTACTGCGTAACTACTGATACTGTTACTCGAAATCGATGGACAACGTCCCCTCGAGAAACGCCCACAGGCACAACTCAACACAAGCCACCCTCCTCCTTCTCGTCAACACCGTAATGGTTTGACCGAAACCACTTAAAAAGGTGTCGACCAAAGCGCAATAAAACTTCGCGTCACACACACCAAAAGAGTTCTCTAACTCGTGACGTCTTACTTTACTACACACCAAAAAAAAAAACAAACAACTTAGAACGCGTGGGAACTAAACTTGCCTAACCTATGATAACCCAGAACTAACGCTGCGGGCAGGGTGGGTAAGCCCAACAACACCACAAACACGCTACGTTACTCACGTCCACATCAGGACTCTCAACACATCCAAGGCACTGCTCAGCGACGTCAGACGCTGGACTCGGGCTAAAATGCTGTCCACTCCTGTGCTCTCTCTCTCAACATCAACATCCAGCAACCCAGGAAACTCGCCCTGGTGGGGGACTGTTTCTAATAATCTACACGCACAAGTGGACCCAAGACCCCTAAGTCCAACTGGTGGTCCTAGGCTCTTCCCCTCATGTCCGTATGCTACCTCTGTCTTGTCCGTCCTCTGACTGGTGACCAAACTGCATTTTGCCTCGCAGGTGCGTAGTCCCAATCCTCCGCGACGGTCTTTCTTCGTGTGTCTCCGCGTTCGAGCACACTTTCTTTGCTCTAGGGGGTGCATGTGGCGCTTCGTTGCCAGTTCAGCAACGATCCGTCAGTGACGCCGCTGCTGGTCTACTCCTCCTCGTCGATTCGGCGCGCCTGACTCATCGCCGTAGCGAAGGCTCGTACTTTTGGTGACTGATCTCCAGCCGTCGCTCTCGCTCCACTACCCGGTTTCATGGCTTGGATTCTGCTCTCTCCTCTAACCAGCCGTCTCATCCTCTGCTCGATTGCGTCACGCACGAGTATAGTCTTGACGTCGCATGGGGTCCGTGGTTCGATCCGATTTAGAGCCTGTCACTCAACGCGCCTACTCTCTCACTGCACTACGCTATTCTGTACAGCGATCGCGATCACTACCGGTCGGACTTCTGTACTCTTCTTGGGTTAACTACATTGTACACACCCCTTCACGTTGCCTTGCTTGTCGGTTATCTCGTACGAGGCATTCACCCCTGCTATTGCACTCGAACACATATGGGCCACTGTCAACAGAAACATCTGCGTGACGCCTGGTTCGCAAGGTTAGATAATTGATATCCTTGCGTAGACTAGCCGCCATACTTTGAGAGTGGTATTATCGGGTGCTGTCTTTTTCATGGAGTGCCTCTTCCGTTTTTCCCCTTTGCTTGTCAACCTAGCCTTGACCATCAACTCTCGCATCTCGTGCGTGATTTCGCTGGGTTCGGACACCGGGTAACCTGAACAACCGTGCCACCTCCTCTCTCTGGCAGTCGCTCGTGCGTTAGCTTCACAATAGGGCGTGAACCCAGTACCATTTCCTTCGTGTACCGTGCTATTCAACCATAGCTCTTCTTGGGGGACCAACTTCACCCCACCGGCATGCTTTTCATTGCAGTAGGTGCGCGCAGGAAACGCCCTATTTCCCTCATGATCCTCTCGGGCTGGGTTTGATTGTTGGGTGTCGTAATCGATGAGATGGTACGCAGTACGCCGTGCGCCCCAAGCCCGTCTCGTACCAAATCTTCGACGTGTATTGGCGTCCGCATGATCGCTTAAAGCGACACCCTTTCCGCCGTGCACATTCTGTAGGTAGTGCTCTATCTTCTTAGCACAAGCTTTTGCCGTCTCGGTAACGCAGCACCATAGAGAGCTACATTTTGGAAACACGTCCCCAAACACTATGGATGTATCTGGCTGCTGCTAGCCCTTTCGGTAGGGTCCAAATAAATCGGTGGACCGTCATCACGTCACTCCCTTCTGGTACGAATGGCGCTGGTGTACGTCCCTGCAAGGCACAGTTTGGCGTCGCTTTGCTCTTCTGGCACAGATCACATGTGGCCAACAAACTTTCTCGCACCGTCCTTGACAATCGCCCTTCTGCGTGAAGAACCCCTCCCTGTGATTGCCGGCCACGCATTTTTTTGGCTTCCTGAATGGCCTACGCTCATGGTGGTACCCCACACTACTTCTTCTATAAGGGCGCTGGTACGCACAACCTTCCACGTCTTCCTCATCGGTCGCTCTTTCTTGGGTTCGTGATACAACCCTTCTCAAACAGCCTGTAGCTCCTCCCGCGCCGAGTTCGCTCCATTTGCCCTAGCTTCTGCAATGATTTTGCCGCAACCTCGTCTTCCCAGCTGTACGTCACGTAATCTTCTTACACTTTGCGCTTAGCTTTCGCGTCGACTGTGAGGCTCCATCTTCTTGGCTATGATCCATCTCACCTCCTGGACTTATTGCTTCAACTAGCTCACCTTGATCACTCCCGGATAGCGACTTAGGACATCGGCGACGACATTTTCCTTCCCTGCGCAGTGCTCTTATCTTAAAACCAGACTCTTGGATGGCCAAGATCCATCTGGTCAGCCGACTGGATAGGATCTACACTGCAGACATGAACGTCGCGCCTTATGGTCTGTTGATGACGCGTTAAGGTCCGCGATCCAAAGATGAAATATTCTAACTTCGTCAAGCAGTGGACGATTCCTAGGAGTTCCTTCTCCGATTTGTGTAGTTAGTTCTGCTCCGCGCATAAGCTCTTGACGTCATGCGATATCACTGCCGCTTTGTCTCCCATGCTCGTCGATTTGATAGAGCCTGGCCGCCTACGCCGTGATTACTCTCGCGTCGCATCCTGCACATAAAAACGGCCGGTCGTACCGTGGGTGCGCTAGCCCGCCATAATACTGTTCTCGAGGAACAGGGCCGGTGTCACCCTCCCTGAAACTCCTTCTCATCGTTCTTTTGCTCCATTGCACCAACTCCCTTTCTTTGAGTAGGGGCCTGCAGGCCTACTACTGCCTCCTCGGCTGTAGTGATCTCTAAACCGGCTATAGTATTTTGTCAAAACCGAGGAAAGCCCTTCCTAGTTGACGAGCATTCGGGGTCTAGGCCACTCTTGAATGATCGTTAGCTTCTTCGGGTCAGGGACACCCCTGCGTGCCGACAGCAATCAGTCCTGACGTACGGCCACCATGATCTCCGGCGCAACAAGGCCTTGCCGAAGTTAGGTTTGGCTCCCGCGATTCTGCACAGCTTCATAACCTGCCTGATGTGGGCCTTATGCTCCGGGAATGTCCCTGGAAGCCACGACCAGATCCGTCCGACGTACGTTTCACGAACTCCGTACTTTCCTCCCATCTAACACAAGGTCCATCGCACGTCGTGAACACTCCTACAGGGGGGGAGGTACTCAATCCAAACGGTAGCACTTATGAAACTGGTACGATCCGTTGGTTGTATTTGAAAGCCGTGTAGGGCCTGCTCTCTGACTCACAACCCTTTACTTGCCATATATGCAGTCATATCGAGCGCCAGAGATAGGCAAACTCCCTCGAACTGCTGTAATATGCTCTTCCGGATATTGCGGGCTTTCCACGTCCGTTCACCAAGTTCAGTTACACTGACGTGCGTCAAAGTACACAGCACGTACTGTCTTGTCTTTTTTCATCACAACCACGAGCGGTTACGTACGGGCTACTGGCTCGTTTCACGATATCACGCCCCACTCCATCATCCTGGCTAATTGCTCCTCACGCGGCCCGATAGGCAAACGTCAAACCGGATAGGTTTTTTCTCGAAGGAGTTGGTCTCCTCGATAACCTTGATCGTTGTTGGTAACAATTATCATCGCGGGCGCGTAGAAAATACGTCCCTTGTATTTCTATTAACGGTCTATCATTTCATCTTGCTGCTCCCTAGTGGCGGCACTCCTGAATGCGTATCAGTTTCCCTAATCTCCCCGCTCTGTCGTTTTGGTCTCGGTCGACGGCCCACTTCCCTCTGTACCTGAGGCAGACCGTACCGACGCCTCTCTCGCCGGGCGATCTTCCAAGTCGATCGTCATCGAATCCCACCGACAGGAATCAGCCGGTCGTGGATGTCTAACTCATGCATATTAACGAGTGACGGGTTGGACGACCCGCGTGGTTCAACCATTCAGCTGTCGTTTCGCGAAGGCACATAGTACTCGATTTATTTGTACACCAGTCTAATCCTAAGATCACTTGCGGACGAGATCCGCACCGCACTAGACAAGTTATCTCAATATCTGACTATCGGATACACAGCTCCAGTTACACCTGCTTAGTGACACGCTTACAACTGCCTTACTCGTGGCGCCTACGATGGTCACCCTACTACCTGGCAGATAAGCACATTCCGGGTTTTTTAGCACGCAGCGTCCTCGAAGAGTACCTCGGACCATACATGGTAACTTCGCTTCCCGTGTCCGCGAAGGGCGGTAATTCACCCGTACCATTTACCCCGACTGGCGCACTCCTACCATGGTGGGAAAGAGCTTCCTTCTCTTCTTCCTCCGTTTCCTCATCGTCTTCCGCCAACAGCTCTTTTCTATTATCCGGCGAAGACCGTGTTCACACATTAGCGGGATAGTTCCCGTCATCTCGGGCACTGGGTTGTGTTCCAGGCCGACCGCTAGTGGTTTTCCCGTCCAGTATCATGAGATGCAGTCCGCGCTTGCCGTGTCCCGTTTAATAGCCCTGAGATTGCATCGCGTCGCGTTAATGCGCCTTGTTCTCCTCTCAGCGTGGTGGCCTGGCCGGTGCCGCGGTAGCTCCGGGCTTCTCTCGTCCGATCACCGCTCCTGCCCCTCGTGCTCGCACGTGGTCCCGGCTGCCTCAGCTGCTGCAATGCCACCACTGTCGCCACCTCCCGTGTCCTTGGGGCTCTTGGGGGGGTCGAACCTCGGTTCGGTACCGGTCCCTATACTTGAAACTGCCTATTACGTCAAACCCTTATTCGACGAGTAGGTGGGGATTGTTGCCTTCCCGATAGTTCTCGCTAGCGGGTATGATTTTCTCCTAAGATAGCCAAACTTTGAGATTTTCACTTTCCTCCTGCACACATAATGCTAACTAGTTTCGATGGAGAGTCCTCGGAGAGTGCTGAGTAGAGCGGCTTTGTGACGGCCTCTCGGAAGTGACCACGTAGATTGGGCGCAGAGTATGTGGTCCGTCTTATGGGGTAGGTCAAGATAACTATTCAGTTGATGAGTCTACTGCAGTAGGGTGGACATAAGCCCTAGCCCCGGTCCATACTTCCCCGCGTTGCATATGTAAACTGCCTTAGCCGTCCCTGCTCGACTACCCCCCAGTACTTTTCCAGTATGGCTTCCTTGAGTGACTTCAGGAAGTCAGTTAGATCGATCTCATCTGAGCCAGGTGGAAAGTACCGGTCCGGTACAACACTGCACTGCTAGATTGAGCTTCGAACTCTCACTCCACGCTGGGGGGGGAGGCAACCCGACGGTACGTCACGAAAACGCTTCTCCAAGATGTTTTAGAAAACTCTTGCGGGTGCAAATCCATGCCTTAGGTTTGTTGAACCATATGCCCTCTCCTCTCTAGTCTTCTCGCTGACCATATTTTTCCACCTGTTTGGCGTACGAGTGCTTCGTCCACACCGGCGGCTGATTCCCAGCTTCCTGTTCTCGACCTCGCTTGTACCGCCCCCAAGAGCTCCTGTCTCACCGTCGCGACGCGAGCCTTCTAACTCCGCCCTTATCCTCGTCTCGTCGGTCGTGTCCCAACTGTCCCGCCGGTCCTGCTGCGCTCCCTACCTTCACTGGCTATTTGGCGTCCTACTGCGTCCAGTCTTTCCTTTAGGCTTCCACGTGTTGCTGGCTCTCTTGTGCTAGCGCTACTTGCGTTTCGTAGTGGTATGTCCGCCCACTCATTCTCCACTCCTGACAAGGGCGTTAGCTAAAAGAGTAATCTCCAGCGGATCGGACAACAAAATAGAACATAAAAATATAACCCGCTCTATCTCGACCATGGCATTTATCGCATCTAGGTTCCACACGGACAAACATTATTTTCTAACGTGCCTAACTATCCCTTGTCCTGCTTCTCTGCCAACTTTTCTACTGACCTGACTACTTGGTCTACTCGCTTTTCCTAGGCTGTCGCCTGTACGTTTCCACAAGTTGTCCCTTGCTACTCCAAGCCTGAGCCTTTATTTTGTTTACTTATTTGTGCTCGTAACGTACTCTGCCTGCTCGTTGCTGTATTTGGTGCGCCAGCCGTCCCTGGCCGCCCAACGCGCCTCGCGCTCCGCGTCTGCTTTTCGCGTACCTCCTCTCTCGCGCCTCGCTCTCTCGCTTCCAACTTTCTCTTCCAGCATCGCGAAAAAGCCCGGCCAAGTCACTCTTTAGCAATGTCGTCGCTCCAGCGCACACCCGGTCTAGGTTTTTCCCCCTAGTTCGTCGCGCCTCGTTACGTAGTCGGTTCCTCTAGAACACGCCTCGCAGGCTCGGTCTCCATGCTTCATCGTTCTCGCACTCCACCGTGGTCGTCCAACTCTCCCGTTTCTGCGCCCGATTCGCCATTGAAGAACAGTCCCGTAACACTTCCTGTTCGCCCTGCTTCCGTTTCGCGTACCATACCCCACTCCTGGTTCTACAACATGCCGGTCCACCTCTAACGTTGTTGCTACAACTTCGATTTCCGGCTGTCCGCCATCTGTCCGCTGCTGAACGACTCCGATTCGCGGCCTCACTGATCTACTCTCGGCGTCGTGGTGACTATCCATGCCCCGCACGTTGTGATCTACTGACTTGACTTGTACGTCTCGGGTCGTGGTGACGATGGGTAGGTCCTACCTCGTGCCCTACGGCTACACCCTAATCTGTACACCTCGGGACGTGGTGACAACTCGAGCCCCGCACGTTGGAGCGCCACTTTCTGACTTCACGCCTCCTAGGCTCTGCTACTTTACGCCCTACGTGAATACTAAAAAACAAAAACACCCTGCCTGATGAAGTCACGTCGCAACCTTTTAACACCGACACCACCGTGCCCCGAAGACCCGACCCAGCGCCAGAGTGTGATTCACCTTTGACTCACCAATTGGAGTCACTTTAGGTCGGGGGGTGGTGTAGTGAGGTCACCCGTCCTTAGACCCTATGCCTGAATCGCCAACTTCGCCTAAGCTTACATCGAGCGGAGGAGATGATGACTAACATAACCGAGAGACACGAAAATGCAAATCGAAAACACAACAACGCAAACACAAAACCAATAACAACAACCAAAGTGTACCGACAAGTGCAACTCATCAGGTCCATTACACTACCTCACTGGGGGTAGGGAACCCGTCTTACCAGGCACGCTAGTGTGAGCCACTCCGTCGCTGTTCCGCTCCACGCTCGTTCTGGGGCCTCGGCACTACTGCTGCAAGTGGGTGTCCCGCCACCCGTGAAGCGGCGTAGGTGTGGACTGAGGGTCCTTGGCAAAAAACTACACTATGAGTTGAGGAAAACAGGGGGCAAACATGCACTACGAAGTGAAAAGCGTGTGCTTTTTTAAGTGGACTTTACTGACTCAACAATGAATTTAAATTACAACCAATGGAGTTAGGTTTCAATGAAGTTTAGCAATGCGATCCGAATTTAGGCCACAAAGTACATACTGTGCTCAGGGTGTTCAATACAATACAAGAAAATACCATGCTCTACTCATCAAGACCCCCCCTCCTCTCTGGGCCCACTCCAAAGTCCTATCCGGTTCCTTGGTCTGGAAGTGAAGGAAGGGGGGGGATGATGTGGCTGCAAGACCGGCGACGCGCTCGGCGCGTACGGTAGGCCTAGCCTACGGGAAGACGTCCATTGGTCGGACGCGGGAAACCTTGTGTCCTGCTGTCGTCCTTCTCGGCTACTCGCCAGAATGTTTAGTTTCGCTTACCACAGCCCCAGATGTTTCGTAGAGGGAGAGAGATGCCCTTGATCTAGCATCGTGGTATTGACTAAAAACCAAGTGGTCTTGTACTTTGTGGCACTAACACGTGCACCTATCTCAGATCACCGGCAAAAGCCAGTCCGAAGACAGCAACTGGGTAAACTTGATGTAGCTCATGCTCCCCGCAACTACTGTAGTAGTTTAGAAATTACCGTGCACTCGCCGGGTCGTCAATTGTTAGACGTACTGTTGGCGGTTACCCTTACATAGGGGGCACCAAAAACGCGTCGGATTCTTTCCCGAATAAGTTTTCAAATAGTAAATAACGTTAGAATAAGACCAACACCCTAGCCCCTAGTTCAGCCAACGTTCCGTAATAGACGAGGCTCCACGACCATGATGCTCTCGGCAGGTGGGTCACCACGCTGGCACTACACGTGCACGCCTCGGACCTGCGACCGTCCGTTTCAAAGCGTGACCCACTGTGATCTAGGTGGATGCTCCTTGCTGCCTCGCACGTTCGCCGGGGTTTCTTCTCGCCTCGCCATCCGGTCCACGTGTGTCTCTCTGGACACTGCCATTGGCAGTCCTTCTTGGTTCAAACTTCCGCGGGTCATCCCTAGGCATCGCGATTCGTCGACTACAAACTCAACAAATACACATTTCCGTTGGATTTTGTCACACAGACGTTGCCATTTATTCTTGCCGCATTCCTCACCCCTTGCTCCGCTGCCGTCGAAATCTGAAGCCAACTCACTTTTTCCAGGACGTTTCCGAATTCAGCATGGGGTGACGTCACTTCTAGGCCACTCTGGTAAACCCGAACCAAAAACATGAGCCTCTGCTCCACAACTTCACATTCCACACTTTCAACCCTAAGGTTGGCCTTTGCATGCCTAGTATCAGATTCACAGACTGGCCTTGAAACACTCGTTAGAAAAATATGACTTAAGGCCGTGAAATCTTGAAAGTTCCCACATGATATGAAATAACATAGTATAATTTATAAGTCACAAAAATATAAAACTACAAGGGGTAGTGCTGTAACGTTACAACCACTACGAGGACGGTGGGTTCGAATCCTGTGCTTTTTCAACACCGTCATCTATCACCACTTCATCGCCTCGAATAGCCGTGCCAGCGTTTTAGCTGGTCCCACTCGAACACCGGAGTAAGGCAACCTTCGGGCGTGGTCAGGGGAGGAGTTGGGTAACAATCTGCCTGAGACACACAACATATACCCTGGTCAGAGCAGATGGACGGGTTTGAGAGCTAGTGTAACGGCTTCGTTTTCCTCGACATCCTGCTCGGCAGTCTAGGTTAGCTGTAGAACCTTTATGACTGTCAAGGCTACACCGTCCCCCCCCCCCTTTTCGGATGGGACGTAAGGCGGTGGGTCTCCCTTGGTACTTTTCTAGAGTTAGGCAGTCGTGCCGTAGCGGGTTTCCCACTTCTCCCTTCTATTCATCCTTCATCCTCATCTATCACCACTCATCGTTCGAATAAAGCCTTAGTGCATTAAGAGTTTCTGCAGTAGGTTGGCAGCCGAACTACACAAGGGGGGCTGAGGAAGAGACGAGGTATAGGGGTTGGGCCATATAAAGAGGAAGACGACTATTTGAAAAGAGAAGAACTAGTAAACCGGTTAGGTAGGTTGGCAAGCATGATCAACAACCCCCCCAGCCCCCCACCCTTCCAGCCCCCAGACCAAGACGAAACGCGGACCCGAGCAGTTCTGATTCAAGGCCGTCCTCTATGTTTCGCTTCCTCGTCTATTGTCAAACCAAATCCTAAATGAGGATGAGTCGGCTGTGCTGTTTATTGGAATAATTGAAAGGCAGTTTCGCGGGGGGTGATAACATCATACTAGTATAATTATGGCATCCCCAAGTAACTAGCTTACTAAAGCATATATGGCGACGATAATTAATATATATTCTTGTTTATTTTTTATTGTTTTATATGAGTTGAATCCCATTTATAAATAGAATCGCATTATACTTTTTATGTTTCGGCCTGGTAACTTCTTTTAGAGCGGGGATGAAAATATATCCAAAGTTTGTATGTGAAGTCCTACAAAAATTGAACTATGGATTTCAAAATGAAGTAGATGGTATTTTGTAGGCGAAGTATACTATTGTGTGAATATGAAGAATTTAGGAATATCCCCTTTTCCATTTGATCCCCCCCCACTCACCCCCCCCCCCCCCCAAATAACGTAAGAAAAACTGTTTCTTATGTTTGAGGGGGACGACGGACGACGACTAATTTAAAAACTAATGACATGGTTTATGAAACAGGTAATATGAAGAGTGAAGACCTACAAAATTTCCGTTAGTCCAGACCCAGACTGAAAGTTTAGGTCAATACTAAATATGGGTGGGTATTATGAACCGAATTGCATAAGCTTGAGGGACTGGACAGCCATGTTTACGTTCTACCAACGAGACATTGTTGTGTTCATATACCGGTGACGAGGGGGGGGACTGTTAAATTTTGTTTTCAAAACATTTACTCATTATTATTATTATTAAACTGCAAAACGGGAAAGTGTCTTGTCTTGTCCACTCTGACGTGTATACCTACTGTATAATAATTGCACGCGTTATTTTTTAACTTTTCAAATTTATCTTTGTATTTTCGTATATCCATGTTTGTCAAAAAACTAATAGGCCTACACTGTGGATAAACATATAATTGTATGTTCTATTGACAGATCGAACGCAAACAATTAATTATTGGCCCTCACAATGGCTCCAATAAAGGGGCATGTAGTTACTAGGGAAACGCCAAAGTCGTTGTTAGACGAGTGAGTGAGCCATGTGTTGAGTACCCGGTAACATTCCTTTCTTCCCCTACCTTGGGCCCAAATCTAGCCTATGTTAGTCTACAGTTGCGCATTATGGCCTAAACTATGCCCAAAAACTTAAATACCAAATTATTTTACGAATATAATTATCAAATTTAAATGCAAATTGTTCCCGGGTACTCAAACACATGACTCGCTCACTCGTTCTAACAACGACTTTGGGGGTTTCCCCAGTTTTAGTGGCTAAAGCGCCCTTATAGCCGAAATGTGGGGGGACATGGGGTTTAAATCCCCTGGCCCAGGGGCGTAGGAACGGGGGGGGATGGGGGAAAAATCCCTCCCCCAATGTTGGCTTGACCCCCCCACTGGGGGGGGGGTCAGGCAGGTATGGGTGTCATTAGCTAACTTATAGCTTGTTGGGTGATTTTTTTGAATTTTACTACAGTCGGGCTTGCTAACAAAAAGGAGGTTTTTTAACATTTTTAGAAAGCTTCAGTAAGAGATGTGATTGCGAGACTAGACTAGCATTGATTTTATACGTATATTCATTATATATTGTGTGCAGTGTTTTCACTCCCAAAAAGACTGTCGACCGATTTAAAAAAGTTCAAAAGGTTTAAAATTTTAAAAATTCCCCAAAAAATTTGGGAAAAATATTTAAAAGGGTTTTTTAACCCAGGGAAAAAAAACCCCCCTGGGGGGGGGTTTTTTTTTTTTTTTTTTTAAAATGAAAAACCCGAGTTTTAGCCACCACTGGGCAAACCCCTAGTAAAAAAGCCGTCGTAGGTGAAAATTTTAAAAAGGTTTCTCTTACGAGCGGAATTTTGGGGGTATTTTGAGTCAACATTTAAAACCTTTTGAAAGGGCACTAAAGGCCAGGCTCCCCAAAAAATTTTTTTTAAAACAAACCGTCTTTAAAATTTTTCCCCCATTGGGCCAAATTTATATTTTTTTAAAGGGCAAGGCTGCTTTTTTTTTACCCATTCTCATAAACTTGTCCCCACTTTTAAAAAATTTCCCAATCTGTAGGACCGCATTTTTCGCGTCAGCCCCAGAAACGAAGGGCTTTTCAATTGGCCCTCTGCTCCGTCCCCCGTCAAAAAAACACGAAAAAACAGCGATGTCTTTCCCCTTTATTAAACCAAGATTTCCCCCTCTACCGAGTAAGTAAACCGTTTTAGGGCCGTTGCCGTCGAGCATTTAAAAACGAAATAAAAAATTGTCTTTCGATATTAACGAGTTCGAAGCAGTTTATATCAAAAAACAAACGACAACGAAAAAACTAACAAAAATAAAAAAAAAAAATCGGGGGTTTTTTACCATTTGCCAAAAAGGGGCCTGTGTGCTGGTTTTCCGGGGCGGAGAGAGGGGATGTCAAACACGGGGTTTTAGCCCAATCTTTTTGAAAACGCAATTGACATTTTTAATTTGTTAATCGACAAAACTTAGACGATAATTTTTGAAAATCTAATATGAAATCGAGACCCGGCGGAAAACCCAAGAATTTGTTGAAACATTTACAACAAAAAAAACCAATTACAAAAAAACCAAAATCAACCAAAAGGGAGGTATGCTTTACTTTGCAAAAATAATATACAAAGCGGACTTGCCCCGGACCCAAAACGCCCCAAATTGAGTCTGGGTTGTGGTTAATGTCCTACCAAGTAGCGCCCCCTTTCCCAAAAATTTTTGCCCAAAACCCCCCGCCCACCCGGTTGACAGGGACTTTAGAAGAGTCACTTAGGTCGGGGGGGGGGTTTGGAGAAAAGGGGGCCCAGTCCACCCTATGACTGTGCAAATTTGCCTGTCCTAGCTCGGGAGAGAAAGACTAAAAGACCGAAAAAAAAGAACCGAAAACGAAAACACCCGCAACACAAATAACAAAACTCCCCCAGGGGAACCAAAGTGCAACCCAGCACGGCCCAGCACCTCCCCCACAGGGGTAGCAAAACCAGTCTTACCAGGACGTAGGGTACCCACGGGGGTGGTCCGTCCACGTTTCGGGCCTGGGCCCGGAAAGTAGGTCCCCACCCTGATGGGGGTGGGGTGGACTAAGGCCCTTGCAAAAAACCCTATGATTTGAGGAAAAAAAACAGGGGCAAAATGCACTACGAAGTAAAAGTGTGTGTTTTAGTGGACTTAGACTCAAAAAAGAATTTAGATACAACAAGAAGTTACTTTTTTAAATGAAGTGCAATCGGACCGAATTTAGAAACAAAAACTAAGGATACAGGGATACAATAAAAATACAAAAAAAGAAAGCCCAAAGCTCTACTCAACCTGTCCTTTCTGCCCCCAAAGTCTATCCGTTCCTTGGTCTTGAGGAAGTAAATGGGGGGGGGGGGAAATGATGGCTGCAACCGGCGACGCGCTCCGGCGCGTAGGTTCCCAGGGGGAAAGGGGTCCCTGGCGGAGCGGACCTTGTTTCCTCTGCGTCCCTCTCGGGTACTCGCCCAGAATGCTAGTTTTGCTCCCCAGCCCCCGATGTTTCTAGAGGGGAGTGCCCTGATCTAGAGTGGTACTGGCAACCACGTGGTCTTACTTTACTGGATAACAGGCACCCTATCTCGAACCGCAAACCAGTCGAAGACAGGAACGTAAACTTTATAGAGTATGTCCCCGCAAATCTTAATAGTTTAGAAATTTTCCGTTTACTCGCCGGGGCTCATTTTCAGACGTACTTTTGGCGGTACCTTTACATAGAAGCACCAAAAAAAGCGCCGTATTCTTTAGGGAAAAGTTAAAAAAAAGTAAAAAAGTTAAAATAAGACCAACCCCCAAGCCTAGTCGGCCCACTTTCCCAAAAGACGGAGGCTCCACGACCCTGATGGCTCTCGCAGGGGGGTTCCAAGCTGGCACGACACGTGCACCCGGATCAAAAGTTTCCCGGGTTTCCAAAACGTGACCCCCGTGGTAGGGTGGAGTTCTTGCTGCCCGCGCTCGTTCGGGGCTTTTTCGCCCCCCCCACCCGGCCGTGTGTCTCTATGGAAACTCCCTTTGGGCAGTCTTCCGGTTTAAAAAATCCGGGGCTCCTAGGCTCCCATTCGTCGACGCAAATTCAACAAAATTCAAATTTCCGTTGGATTTGTCACCGACGTTGCCATTTCGCTTGCCGCTTCCCAACCCCTTTCTCGTTTTCCCCGAAAAAGAAGCCAACGCCCTTTTCCCGGCGTTCTGAAATTTTGAGGGGTTACGTCACTTCAGGCCCCTCGGAAACCCGAAACCAAAACAGAGCCCGGTAAGGTCGGGAGGGCCCACTTTTTAGAAACCCCGGGCCCCGGGCCCCGGGCCGGAATTTAAGGGCCCGGGCCGGCCCCGGCCGTTTAAACATTCATCAAAACGGGCCAGCCCGGGCCCGCTAATTATAAGGGCCCGTTACAGCCCCTTTAGAGGTTAAAAACCCAAAAAAACAGAAGCGGATTTTTTAGTTTTTTCCTGGGGGAAAAAGAATGAAAAGTCACGGGGGGATGAAAATTTTATTTCGAGAAACAAAAATTTGAAATTTTTTTTCGAAAAACATTTCTTTATCGCCCCCAAACGCAAATACCCATTTCAAATTACATCATAAAACCCGAAAAAAAACCCGTCTATTTTAGTGAATTCAGGGCCCGGGGGCCCGGCCCCGGGGCCCCAAATCAAAAAAGCATAACAAGGCCGAGCCGGCCGTGAGACCTCTAAGCCTCGGCCCACAACTTCACATTCCACACTTTCAACCTGAGGTGGCCTTTGCATGCCCAGATGCAGATTCACCGCTTGACACTAGTTAGAAAAAATGATTTAAAGTTTCCCAAAAAAATGAAAGTTCCCCCAGAATGAATTTTAAAAGAAGATTTTTAAAACAAAAATAAAAAAATACAAGGGGTAGGGTGTAACGTTACAAAGCGCACAAAAATAAAACCCTTTTTTCATCAGCCTAAAAAAAAAAAAAAGCTAGCCTAACAAAGTAAGCAAACTAACCAAAAACATGTAGTGTAAGTGTACAAATATTTCGGATACATCCGTAATTAGTTTTATTATGTACACTTATTGACACAACCTTTAAAACACTTTCTATAATACCAAAAAGTCATTATTTACATTTAATACACAATTGTAAAATATTTTTATTTACATCCATTGTTGTTTTCACTGCTACGATTTTTTTTTCATTTTTCCTGTTGAGCTGTTGCCCTCTTTCGTGCATGTTTTTCGATGGCTTCGACAATATACGGCGGATCCCTGATAGGTAACGATCGTGTTCGCCTCGGATCTACGAGCTCGGGTAGTATACAGTCTAAATAAAATCTTCGCAATTTTTCTGACATGTTTTCGACCTAGAAGTTGTCTCGTTTCATGTTTTCATTTCATTTCATTTTTTTTTTTTTTTTTTTTATTGTTCAAAATAATTTATACCTACTTTAATTTATATTTTATTCAATGTAAGAGGATAAATATATTTTATGTCGTCGTCGTAGTTGTTGTTGGTGTTCTTACTGTTTGAGTATTGAAATATCAAAAAGCTATAATTGCGCTTTTATATTATAATACTAGGAAGCTTCGCAAACGCTTTTTCAGGCGCGTTGTTGGATGAGCGTAATTGGTGCATTGAGCTGTCATGTGTAATGCAGATTTTCTGTTGTTCTGTGAAAAAATCATTACAATCGGGTAAAGCATGTAGGTGTTATATGTCGAAGAAGTTTTTTTTAAGAGAAAAAAAAACGTAAAATTGCGATTTTCATGAGAAATAAATTTTCGATTGTGCTCAAATTTCAGTTTTCACATGAATATATAAATTCATAAAATTAATGTTCTGTGAAAAAATAATTACAATCAAATAAAGGATGTAAGTGTTATTAGTCGAAGAAATGTTTAAAAAAAAATTTAAATCGAAAAAAATCAAAAAATTGCGAATTTCATGAGAATTATTTTTTAGATTGAGCTCAAAAACGTGATAATGTGACAGGGGGGAATATCCATTGCCACCACTAACTCTTCTAATTGGGAATGACCGATGCCATCGTGACTGCGCCGGCTACTGCAGCCGTGTTCACGTCGATAATTATGGTTCGATCCGGTTTATCGGTGCTTACAAACTTTTCTACATTACACTTTTTTTAATCCGCAACGCCTCTCGTTTACTACATCCATGTCTGATAATGTACAGCCAAACACAGGCGAGTGTGAATCTAATTATTCTTTGAGCTTGTTCCCGCAATATTTTGCGTCAATTATGCGCCGACCACACAACTCAAGAATCGGTTGGGCCTTTGTCTCCCCCGGTGTCAAAGGCTGCACGCACTCATTTACACCTGACAATTGCTCAGTGTGAAGTATTGCGTCTTGCACACAGCTTGTTGAAGGGTCATGTTTGAGGTCATGCTCACTTGGGGAAGTTGATGTACTATCTTCGAAGTGGGGCAATGTAGTTGTATTTTCGTCAGATTCATCTGTTTTCTCCGAGTTATGCAACCGAATTTGTAAATATCAAGATAACTGATTTGCTTTAGGCGCAAAGCGTAACTAATTATTAAATAAATAGCATTGACCGTAGTTCAATTTTAATAAATTAGGGGTATGTTTTAAATAAATAATTGAATATATCTAATGTATAAGAGATTTTGAAACTATCTGAAATAATGTTAATCAAAATGAATAAATCAAACCTTTTGTTAGCTCTCCATGCTGCAAAATAAGTCCCTTCTCTCTTCTTTCGCCTAGCACAACGATAAAGACATTTGTAAAGCGATAACGAGTGTCTTGCTTTTCGGTCTCTTCCATGGTTCGTGGTTCAAGGTCGAGACACTACAATGGGTGACATAGTCACATAGCCCTCAAGCATTTATACGGAAACGCATAGCGGTAGAGGGGGAGGCGGGAGGAGGGGAGGCTGTTGACTGGCAGGTGGGACACAGACAGCGCGACAGGTACGAAGTTCCGCCTTCTACCGCAAATTGCAAGGGAACAGGAGAGCATAGGCACAATATTTCGAATCGTATATTCGTTCTTACCGATCGGCCTCTCAAACGATTTTAAAACTAAAGATATATTTGGAAAGCCCTTAAAAAACTACGAGTGGGGATAAAATCAAAATTTGTTTTACTTCAACGGCAAAACGTTGATTTTTAGCATTTTTTTCTGGGGACATTGGGTAAGTTAATTTGAAACTGAATGGTCCCCACAATACCATGGTCCCAAGGTGTATTCACAAAAAATCTGAACCTTGTATCTTATCTAGAAAAGGAGATATCGCAATAATACGAACGCTACAAATAACATAGGCGTATTTCAGTTCCGCAGACTCTTAATGTGAGACGTTAAACAATATCGAATCAATTAATCGAATAGCAGTATTGCATTAATATTTAATATAGACGTGAAGCAACAATAATCAATCAGTCAATCAAAACTAGGGAGAAAGAAATTAAGAAAAATGCTCAGTTCGAATCTAGAATCAGATTAAGACCAGCCTTACAGTTGATACCCAGAACCTCCTGCTGTAAGTACCAATGCTCTTTCTTGCATGCTATTGGGGCAACGGGCACAGAAACTTTTACAAAAATTTGTATTCCATGATAAATGTAACAGAAGATACCTGAACTGAAAAGTCACATTGATTACATGGACATGAAAAACATGTTGGTAATGTTATTGTTTAATAAAAAAAAAGGGTAGGCCTAATAGTATTAGGTAGAGGTACAAAAAAATAGCATGTAGAGAATAGATACCTACTACAAAGTGCTATTTTTTTAAACTTAAAACTAAGGTTTTAGATGAAGAATGCTATAGGACACCCAGCATGATACGTCACATGCGTTATGGGTGTATGTGGACAGTATGAGTTGATAGGAATGACAACTATACATTGAGGTTAAACTTACGGCTCAATTCCATCAGGGCTGCAGAGTAACATGGCGTCAATGTATGTGCCGAGCGGACTCATGTTGTTACTGGCATTCTGCCTGCTACGGTTGCGCAGAAGCAATTGCAGTTTGCAGGCGTGTTTCTGAAAAGCAAAGATGGTGTTGTATTTCAGGAAAAACCAAACTATTAAAATCCTGACGACGGGTTTTCAGTACTTTTGTTTACTTAAAGTTCTCAAGTAGGCCTATACAGAAACTGAAATGTTTAAAACTATCCTGGAAAAATACCTTCATTACTATAGGCCTAGTCACAAATATGAATTTATTTTCTAATTTTGTACTGCCAATCTCCCCAGACAATTGGGCTTTGCATGCAAAGCTTTCCGCAGGGGGCGCCACCTTAGAACACGAGAAACCCTCTTCTTGTTCCCGTTGCGTTGACTTTATGCTAAATCATGGTTTATAGTAGGATTCATTAAATAAAATAATTGTTTGTTGTATGATGTTCTGCATAAAGTATCTGTGTCATGTGCATTTTAGAATTCAAGTAAGTAGTTTCAATTTTTCTTCAGAGCGTTGTACATCTTAATTTGAGTGCTAACGAGCGTGCCATGCACATGTCTGTCTGGGAAAGTCTCTTAAACAAAATGTACATAGTATATTTACATAATGAAGTCAACGTACATCGTCATAGCTAGAATATGCATGATTATTGATAAGAAAATACGATGAAGAATCGAAAACAATCATAATTTTGTATATGTATGTAACTTTGCATTTGTAATAATTCTGTGCCACTTTATTTTTTATGCCATTATTGAGTAACATAAAAAGACTCTTAAAAAAACAATATAGGTGTGGGCTAGTTTTTGGCGCATGAGCAAAAGCGCAAGGCAACCCCCCAGTGCTGCAGCTCATCAGAAGAGCGCACCCACACTCTCTCACAGTCGTCCGTCAGTGGCGTAGCGTTGTCATATTGAGGCCCGTGAATTAGAAAAAGTAAGTGAGAAAAGCCTACTGTAACAGAACACCAACAAAAAGTACCCTCCCGGCCCACTTAAATAAAATTAATTAGACGAGGGAGCGGAGCGACTGAGGATACAATTCAACTCAAACGGCGCTTATTCTGTGATTCTGTGTGTTTGTTCGTCGAAAATCAGCCGAATCGCTGAACAGATTGCGCTGAAATTTTAAACAGACATCCAGTACGAGTTAATTGAGAACTGCTAACAAAATCAGCTTGATCCATGGCAATTTAAACCTACAAGAAATAATAAATTGAAAAATAGCCTGTATATGTGTAGGAATTATTTTATCGACAATGGTTTTGTTATTGAAAAAATACTTTTTGTTTGTTATTTGTCATGCTATGAAAATGCAGTGCCCAAGGTGTATCGAATCTTGCACACTCAAGGTACCTACCCCCAAATTTGTCCATTTGGAGATTGAGTAAACCTTGAAATCTTTACACGTATTTTGTACTGGCTATGTTTTCCATAGTATTGTCACACATGATAGACTACAGCTACACTGCGTTACATGCATTTCAAAACATGTTTAATAATTTTTAAAATACATTCCAGAAATTACAAAAATCTTTCCCGAACAGGGGATTGAACCCAGTTCTACCACATTTCGGGTATAAGGGCGCCTTAGCCAACTAGACTAGGAAAAAGCCAGTCATTGTTAGACGAGTGAGCGAGTCATGTGTTGGGTACCCGGGAACATTTGAATTTCAGTTTGATAACAATATATTGGTATAAATACAGTGGAACTTCTCCAACGATCACGGCTGCAACGATTTCCCGTCCCCAACGCCGATTTCACTAAGTCCTTTCTTTTTCCCATTTAAACCAATGTTAAATTTTCCAGCCTTGACGTCTTTTAAAAGTGCCAAACATAACGATTTCCCGCCTCGAACGATTAATTTGTAAGTCCCCTGATCAAAATTGAATTAGTTATTACTCCGCTGCAACGACTCGAAAAAACAAAAACAAAAACAGAACATTTACCTAAAATATTACGCACTCAACTCCCGCCCGAGTGCATCGGCCAAGCTGGGCCGGCCTCGCCTCACGAGCCAGCTGACTTGCTTGTCCAAGGCGCAGGAGCACTGCACAGCAGGCGTGGAGTCGAAAGAGGAGCGAGCCTGTCTTGATAGCTCTGTCTACCAGACAACGACTTTGGCGTTTTCCTAGTCTTTACTCGTCTTTAGCAATCATGAGGGAAGACTTATGGATTTTCTCCTTAGTTATAAATACAGATACAATAATAAATATATCAATAGGCCAGAGTTCAATAAACTACGCCGCTTCGTGAACGCTTTTTTTAGTCGCGTTGAAGTTGATGGATGAGCTTTTTTGTAAGTTTGAGTGGGATCTCTTTACTTTTGCAAGTGCTTTTTGAATGCATTGTATAGGTGATTGTTGGATAATGGCTAACTTTTTCAACTTTTTTTTTCAAAGGCAATACCACCATTACCTTAATGTCCATGTACAAAATGAATGTTGTAGCCCCACCCATTTGGTCAGAATCGGCACAAATATCACAAAAATATCGCATTAAAAATAAAAAAAAAATGTAAAAGTAAGATATTCTTCGATTATACCCAAAACGTGGCAGGTCTAAGTTCAGAGATTTCGAAGGTCTCCTCCAATTTTTATCAAGATTGCATATGCCGTTTGCCCGGTAGAGCGTGAACAAACAGACAATGTACGTCATGATGAACTTAGAATATTTATCAATCTATTTGCAGATGATACTTTAGTGTCGTACTCTCGTAAATGTGTAAAATATGCTTGCATATTATTAATAAGCTAAAAACTAATGTCAATAAAAGCAAACGGTTTAAAAGCTAAAAATTAATGTTAATAAAAGCAAATGTATGTTAATTGCATCATCCGAGGTAATTAAACAAAAAATCCTTAAGAAAATCTTATTCTTGCAAATTATGGTTGAATAAAAGAGCATTGAATTTGTAAATGAATTTAAATATGTAGGAATAATAATACATGAACATCTTTGCTTGAAAAATAATGTAGACTTTGTTATCCATAAAATGAGTAAAAAGATTGGCTTCCTGGCAAGGGCAAGCAAATTCTTGTCTTATCATACAAGACTAATGGTTTATAATAATTGTCTTATATTGCCACATTTAGATTACTGCAGTACTCTGCTGTAAAAGGTTGTAGTTGATAATAAAAGTTAGATAAATTACAAAAATTTGCAGAGTAAAGGGTTAAAAATTGTTCTAAAGTGTGATAGGTTTATTTCAACTGAAACAGTTTTAGAGAGAGTCAATATGTTATCTGTAAAACAAAGAATTGCATTAAATGTTTTAGTTTTTATTTATAAGTTAGAGCACGGAATTTTACCAAATTATTTAAGTAACCTAATAGATTATAACAATGGAAACACATTCAAACCTAACCTAAGAAATTATATGCACCTACAAGTAACTAGAAGGAACAATACTCGATCAATGCATTCAATATTTTATAGTGGAATTCGATTGTACAATCAATTAGATCAAGAGATTAAGAATGCAAAACATGTACACGAATTTAGAGATTGCTGCCTTACTTTTGTGAAAATAAAATTTCCTGTTTTGTGATTGTAGATTTGGAAAGTTTTGTAATTTTGTTACATTTTGTAAATTTGATATTTATGTAAATTTGATGAATTTGTTAAATTTTTAAATTTATCATTTTGTTAATTTTTTGCAAATTTGGTATTTTGTTAATTTGTTACTTTGGTGAATTTGCTGAAATTTGTTAAATATGTCAATTTATCAAATTGATAATTTGTAAATTTGGTATTGTAAATTAATATTTTTTGTATATTGTAATGTGTTGTATTTAAATAGCTTTATTTGCTAAATAAAGAATGATAATGATAATGACAAAAAACAACAAAAAAAACTCCCGAGCTAATTTTTTGAGGGGTCAGTAAAATTGAAGTCTTCGCTTCGCTCATCCAATAATTTTGGGCCCCTGGCAGCACGGTTCGCACATGCCTGGCGGCAGCACGGTTCGGACATGCCTGGCGCCGGCACTGCAGCAGGTCAATATTGGCATCATCTAGTACAACATATCAAAAGAAACTAAACTAAACTACTAGTTTGCTGCCATTCAACTGTATTGCCTAGTGTCCTGTGACTTTTGATTCACTGAGGTTATTTAATATGAATAGGGAACTAGCCTTGGTTTCAAATTTACGTTTTATATTTGTTATTAAATTATTATTTATGGATAGAGATGTGCAAAAATGTTTTTTTAAAGTTTGAAATTTGCGCCTCAAAAATAAAAATTCGCGATTTGTCGCGATTTACCAAAAAACACAATTTTCTATGCAAAACTAAAATATAAATATAAAAAATAAATAAATAATAAATATATATACGTATATTACAAGTTTCAGGATAATTTGATTTATTTTAATGATTTAAAAAAAAAACTAGCACATGAGAGTGAAGTTCAGAATCATTTTTAATTTTAAGCTCAATTACAGCCTAAATTTCACCCTAAATAGTGATGTGCACTCTTATCAAACTAGAATCGCTTCTAATCTACACATAAACAGCTGCAACACTAGTATGGCACAGAGAAGCCCACATAATAATAGCATAAAGATGTTCAATGCCCTACCTAATGAAATAAAAAATATTAAATCTATACACACCTTTAGTAGGAACCTTAAAACATACCTCATTGAAGGCTGCCATTACAAGTTATCGGAATATGTACTAGGGCTTGGCTAGTGTAACATTGAGAACATGTTTTATGGATACTACATTTATATGTACTATATTTTTATATAACTTCTCTCTTATGTATATATTATCTTTTGTTGTAAAAAATGTAAAATGTCTTTAAATAATTAATGTTAAATTTCTATGTATATGTATATGGCTTAGGTGGAAGAACAATCGTGCTGGATTGAACCTCGCCTTTTTGTTGTTAGGTTACATGTTTCTGTATGTATATTAAACAACAAATAAAGTACTATCTTATCTATCTATTCAGTTTTCAAAGTTTCCGACAGTTTTTTCCAGAATTAATTTCGACTACCCAGCACCTCCAACAAATTTACGAAATTATGCATTTTTTAATGTCTTTGATATGGATATGAAGTATTTTAAGATTACTCTCGTTCAAATGATTATTACAATCTCACAATTGCGTTGTATGACCCGGCACCTCCACCATATGTAACAGACGTACCCGGCACCTCCACCAAAACTTTGATTTTTTTTTTTCGTGACCTAATTCGCGTTTAAAGGCATAATTGCTTATTTTGCCACTAGTTAGCAGTATCAAATAAAATTTCGCAAAAATTTGCGAATTGGAAATTGGTACCCTACCATTCAATCACAATTCGGGAGATTCATGTGCAAACTGAATTTGAAGAATTAATGCAACTTAAAAGAAATCGCAAATTTCGTTGTCACCATTTTGCACTATCTATTTATAGAACACAGTTAAATAATCTTCACAATTAAAAGAAATTTTGAAAAATTAAATCCGTGGTAACTATGGGTGTACAAAGTTATACGGTTTTAAATTCCCGTGCCAACGCTCGCTGATGAGCCATTACGTTAAGTGGACCCTAGAGCTGTGGACAGTTTGCAGCATGCTCACCGTAGGCTGCTTGAAAATGGCCGTCTTGTTGCTCATATTTATCTTGACTGTTACCTGGCCTAAGTAGGCTACAAAAATGACTGAACAGGGTTTTGACAAGGCTGACTCCTCGTTAAACCGTAAATGTTATTGCCCTTATGGTAGCATTTATAATGCAGCATTTCTTTCAATCTAGAAATCTAAACAATAACACAACTGACTGGAGCACGGGAATCTTTCTGCTATAGCTTCCTTTGACTGTGCGCCCAACTGCCCGACCAGATGACTTCACCAGTGGCGGCTCTGGGGTAGTTTTACTGGTGAGGCGAAATTAATATCCCGGAGGTATTACAGGGGACCACACGGGGGGTTTGGGGGCTTCGCCCCCCGACAATAGCGCCGCAGGTGAAAATTTTGAAAATCAGGTATTTAGAATGCAATACCAAAATAATGTCGTTTTTGTGCAGTAGATACTAGGAAAAAAAAATCATCTTTTATACGTGTTTTTGATTATATGATTATCATGTGTAAACATTGAATATACATTGAATTACATATTGAAACACATTTCACTTGCATTTGCACTTGACATCTTGCACTCTAATACGTTCGAGCGCTTTGCTTGGCTCGTCCATCACGGCGAAACGTCGCCCAGTCCAGCTGTTTTAGCCGGCACATTCTCCGCTACAAGACATCGTCCGAGATCTTCGCCTCAGTCCAGCTGGTTAGCCAGCAGCCAGATCGGCTGCAAGACATCGCGTATCGAGACAACATCGAGAACGCATGCGCGACTAGGGTGCATAGCGTATATACCCTCCGGCACTGTACCAACCAACGTGGTCGCCGCACATGGGCGAGGCCATCGTGAGGGCCTTGGTTCGGGTCGGGCGGCATTTTACCGCTCATGCGGTGGACTTGTCACTGTTCATGGGGGTTTCGCAGCGCAGCGCTCACGCTCACTAATACTCAACTCAAAACCAAATCTATCACAGTATAAACATTTGTGAATGCGTATTACGTTGATTAAAAAGTGTAAAAATGGAAATCATAGTCCTACTTAAGTCAATTATTGAGTTGAAAAGCCAGGTTCTTTGGTGAGGCTCCGCCTCACTTGCCTCACCTTGCCAGCCGCCACTGGACTTCACACTACTTTTCGTGTTGTCTTTTGGCGGGAAGTCAGATTTAAATTTTCCAAAAATATTGACAAAAGTATTAACCCGAGGCAAAAAACCTTTTATTAGTATTTAGTAGTTTTTTTTTTAGTTGGTATTGTTAACATATTTGAGTTCTGGAATGAAGGCTAATTCCCTATTACATATGTTACTAAAACGAGTATCCACTCACTTGTTCCATTTGAGACATAATGCCCCACATCTTGGGGAAGATGTCTAGCCACACAGACTGTGCCAAGGTCGTATCTTGGTGACACAACTGCACGACAATGTTCAGCAAGTCTACCGTTCTTACTTTGCGAGCCCCATTGACTTCTCTCGTGAGCCACCCAACAAACTGATTCACGTTGAACTCGACTGCTTTCCGGCTGGCTGCATCCTGGATTACGTCGAATACTACCTCGGCAATTATCTGAAATGAAAAACATTACATTTAGGTAAAAGATGTACGCCACTGTTACAAGCGCGCGCTCCCAAACCGAATGTGACCTCGCCGCCACGCGCAACCACTCGGCATCTCTGCCAACCACTAGCCAAGAGGAAAAATTTGGTTGCAAATCCCAAGCTGACCTGCCAGAAGCAGGAAACTACAATGGATAATGTAAGTGTGGCTCGTTGGTTTGTGTGGCTCGTTGGTCTTGTTGTTAGCGTATCTGCTTCCAATGCAGAAGGTCCAGGGTTCGATTCCCGTCAAAGCCAGAAGTTTTTTAACTTCTGATTTGGACTTAAGTCCATCAGTTCTTGTCTTAGGAGTTTGTAAACGGTGACTTTGGAGCCGTCCAAGCAACGAAGCACATAATAAATTCAGAGTTGTTCTGAATTGGCCTTGTTGATTCTGGCGTGGATCCGCGGGTGTTCGCACTGTCCATACCACCGATTGCTATATTTCCTATTACAAATATCGATCTTTGGTTGGTTATCGCTCACTTGTCGATTGCGTCGGGGCCTACAGGGTTGGCTTGGTCGCTTTGATTTACTGTCCCCCCCTGAAAATCAGTTATATAACTGAGTGGGTAGACTCTAAATACAATTTATTTACTATTTATTTAATGATGATGACTAATTTTTATGTTTATTTGGAAAAGGCATATGATCACCTGCCAAGGGAGAAAGTTTGGTCATGCCTGCAACGGAAAGGGATCACGAAAACTCTAGTAAAGAGAATAAAGAGTATGTAGGAGAGATGCGAAATAAGGGCCAAAACAAGCAATGGCCTAAGTGAACAATCGACATAGGACTACGGCAAGAGAGTGTACTATCACCAATACTATTCGACGTAGTAACGGACAAGATGCTGTAAAGGGTGGACCCAAGAGAGGAAGAAGCGCGCAGATGACATTGTGGAATTGGGAGACAGTGCTGAAGAAGTGCAGCGGAAGGTGGATAAGTGGAATGAGTTGACAGAAGAATTCGGTATGAGAAAAAGTCTCTAAGACATAAAAATAGGATAACACTGAGGGGAGTAGAACTGCAGGAAAATGAAGAATTCCATTATCTAGGAAGTATGGTGACAACTGACAAATGAAGCAAAGATATGGAATGAGGGGCTGGCAGAAAATTTTTACCAGAAGATCAGAAAGCTCGTTTGGAATGAGCAGTTCCCTAAAAATACAAAATGCTGCTGAATAAACCATATTACCTACCAATCTTAACATAGTAACATAGCCTGTAACATAGCCAATGAGATGGAAAGAAGAAAGTGCAGTACAGGCAGCTGAGATGAAATTCATACGCAGTGTGGCAGGTGTCACTAAGATGGACAAGGTACGAAGTAGTGTGATACGGAAGAAAGTGGGAGTTGAGAGCCTCAAGTTCAAGATGGGCAAGGACCCACTACGATGGTATGGACACATGAGAAGAATGGAGAAGAATAGGATCCCAAGACAGGCATTTGTATTAGTGAATAAGAGAATAAGAGTGGGAAGACCTAGGGATAGATGGCAGGACCAGGTACAAGCAGATGTGGAGTCGAGAGGAGAGGATTGATTGTTGGACAGTGGTGGGAGAACGAGAGAGATGGTGGG
Organism: Sweltsa coloradensis; assembly: GCA_024449915.1. Taxonomy (NCBI): domain Eukaryota; kingdom Metazoa; phylum Arthropoda; class Insecta; order Plecoptera; family Chloroperlidae; genus Sweltsa; species Sweltsa coloradensis. Next base: position 37,366 of record JAMZAV010003486.1, read on the forward strand.
AAGACAGGAAAAAGTGGAGTGAGGACAAGAGAAAGAAATACACGAAGATGATGAAGATGATGTGTCGAGCTTGGCAGACTGATACTGACTCCTGGGATGCCCAAGACCAATGGTGAAAAACACCCCTTTACCCAACTAAATAGATGTTGGAATAAAAAGTAGCGATATATATATCTATATATATATACTTAAACTGGGAACATGAATAAACATGTTTCAGTGGGGGAAAGGTACAGAAGGACGACAGCTTACCTTGAAAAACGTTAGGTAGGTCGCACAGACACAAATAGATGAGTAGACAAAGTTGCTGATACGTTTCGACCAACTAGTGGTCTTTATCACTCAGCGTGAGTAGAGATACTAAAAGTAGTTCTAAAGCTAGCATGGTATGTACAATGAAGGCGCTGTCGGTGGTGGTAGCAGGTGGAACTAGGTCTAGGGGAGGCAGCAGAGCAGGGCGCGCCTGCTACCTGTTGTTCAGGTTTGGAGGCTCGCGAGATCTGGTGATGTGTTGGTGAGATAGCTCCCAGTTTCTTAGCTCCAACTGCCTGCAGTCATCGGGAAGCGCCTTGATGATTCTCGTTTTGAAACAGTCTTTGAAAGGGAGGCTGTGTTCAACAGCATGCTGGGCCACAGGTTTGTCTGGATCCATCTGTTTGACACTTTGACGGTGGCCTGTCATACGGGTTCTCAGTTCATTAGTGGTAAGGCCTACATACTCTGCCGGACACTGCGTGCACTTGAGCTGGTAGGCTACGTTGGAGGTGAGACAGCTGTTGTGGTGATGGATGGGGTAGGTGACCCCTGTGGCTTCAGCAGTGAATGTCTTGGTAGGTGGATGCATAGGGCAGGTTTTGCACCTAGGGCGGTTGCAGGGGTAAGATCCTATTGGAGGAGCTCTCTGCGGACGAGTTGGAGGCCTAGTGGGGCCCCGTTTGATAAGCGAATCCCCCATGTTAGGTGGTCGTCTGAAGAAGACACGTGGTATCTTGTTGGCCAGATGATGAGTCTTAGGGGCAGCTTCAAGGATGGGCAGTCCACTCTTGTTATGCCGTTAAGTCTCTGCAGCCCCGGGTGCCAGCGCGTCACTAGGGGGATGGCGCTATTGTTCGTGTTGGCCACCTGGGTCTTCTGGGTTTGCGGCCTGGAGATCCGCTGTCGAACCACGTCACGTTGTACCCCGAGCTACAAACGCATTGGTGATTCTGTCACAATAGTATGAGAGCCCTTCCGGGTCAGAGCATATGCGTCTGCCACGCACTGCTAACGAAAAAAGGTAGGGTATGTTTAGTGTAGGTTGGGTGACAGCTGCTGTTGTGCAAGTACTGTTGACTGTTAGTCGGTTTGAAGTGGACCTTGGTGCTAATGTTGCCTTCATAGAGGAAGATGTCCACGTCCAAGAAGGTGACGTGAGACGCAGATACGGTCCACGTGAAGTTCAGGACTGAGAATGCGTTGAGATTGTTAAGGAAAAACAGCTCTAGGCTGTCAGCACCGTGGGTCCAAATTAGAAAGAAATCGTCAATGAATCTAAAAAAGCATGTGAGGTAATAGCTGCTGGGTTTTAAGAAAGTCCGTCTCAAGCTTGCCCACAAAGAGATTAGCATACGATGGGGCCATGCGAGTCCCCATGGCTGTCCCTTTGATCTGAAGATAGTGTTTATCTTGGAATCGGAAGTTGTTTAAACGTAGAACCATGTGGGCAAGTTGAGTGAGGAACTGCGTGCTGGGCTTGGTGTTCGCTGGGCGCTTATCAAGAAACGATTCCAGCGCTGCTAGGCCCTGGATGATGGGTATGTTGGTGTACAGGGAAGTGACATCAACAGTGACTAGCAAGGCACCGTCCGGCAGTGGGGTGTCGAGTCCTCTGAGTTTCTCAAGGAAGTGGAAGCTATCTTTGATGTGGGTGTCCAGGTTGGTGACGAATGGTTGGAGGTGGCTGTCGATGTATGCCGAGATACGTTCGGTGGGCGAGTTGTAGCTGGAGACAATGGGTCGACCAGGGTTACCTTCCTTATGGATTTTAGGTAGGAGGTAAAATACGGGAGTGCGGATTGATTGAGGCGTGAGATATATATGGCCGCATAGCTCAGTTGGTAAGAGCATAGCCCGGTAAGCTAAGGTCCCGGGATCAAACCCCGGTGTAGTCTGTGGTGACTGAAAACGATAACGATTCTAAAGTACTAACATAACAGCGTCATAGTTGCCTACTATAAAGCCAAGTTTAAACATATATATATACTAAATGGAAACCTAATTTTCTGAAACGTTGGGAATAAAATAAATTTTCTTTAAAATACTGTGCGTAGGGATTTAAAAGGTACCAATTTTTCCGGAAATTTTGGAAAAAAACCGTGTTTTTTTCCGGGCACGTCGGAAAAATAGGAAAAATTGGAAAAAATGAAAAAATTGGTTTTAAGGTGCATAGGATAAATAAAATTGATATGAATGTAGTAATGACTATTTTTATCAATAAGGTAGCCCAATTACATATCTCACGTTTTTAATTCATTATTTTAATAGTAAAATGAAAGGTAAATGCCTTAGTTGTTCTTGTTAGGTTAGACTAAAATTATGATTGGAATTCTCATTTCAAAGACAGTTTTGTGACCATATTGTAAAGTAATAGGGCATGCCGTGGGAGGGACTAAAGCTTAACATAGTATATCTATAAACAGGAGTCAAATTAATGCTCGCCCGAGGCTAGTGAAACTTTGCTCGCGCTAGTAAAAATCTAATTACTCTAGTCCGACAGACGAGTACTTTTTCCAGAGTTCCCAATTGCCGTTCAAAAAATCTCAATATTTCGCAACAATAACTTAACGAGTTTCCAGTAGTAGGCCTAGTGCACTACCTAGTATGGAAAATAGTTGTAAATATGCAAAACAAAATAAAAAAACGCTTAATAAAGAATTATTAATATTACGCTTAAAATACGTTTCAGGTCGCTCCCTAGTCCCCCTACACATAAGTCAAACCCGGCAAATATTGTGACTTAAAACATTCACATATACCCTACTATTGTTTTACATCAATATAACCTATTTGATTGCCGACTGTAAAAATGCTCTTGGGCTAGAGGACTATTGTTGCCATTAGCCCGAAGTGCTAGTTGCAAAAAAAGTTAATTTCGACCCCTGGCTATAAATAGTAATAATTGCAAGGGATTTTGGAAAATGCTAGATGTAGTATTGCTGCCATTTTGCTGTCATTTATAAACATCAATAGTAAACACGCGTACGTAAACACATGAAAATAAACTAACAATAATAATCTTAATTTATAATTTACCATAAAGATGCCATTAATCTAAAATGAACTACGAGGAAGTATAAACTTTATGAAAAGTAAAGAAAATTCAATTTTTCCCAATTTTTCCAATTTTTCCGGAAAAAAACGGGAAAATATCCGTTTTTTTCCTCGACTTCAATTTTTCCGGAAAATTTCGAACCCTAACTCTGCGTGATATTTACCGTAAAGATACATTAAACCATAGATCCAGAAAGCTTAAGCTTTGCTATGCTAAGATATTGAAACAAATTTGAAGACATTCAAAATACCATGATATGTGTGAAAGAGTGCTGCATTTTATCAAAATTAAATTAGCAGTAGGCCTAAAGATAATAACAAATTTAAGTTAGCTAGCAGTAGGTCTAGTAAATGAATTCAAATAAAATAATTTAAATAATAATTATGTTTTAAACTTAATAATACCAAATTACCAACAGAAATAGCTCATGAGTCATGCCTCATGCGTAATGCACGAGACTCTGATTTGGAAGGTTGCCTGTTCAATACCTTCCTACGGCACGGTAATTCAGACCAAGAGTTTTTGCGAAGTACTATAAAAGAGTTTTGGGATTTCGATGAGGGTAACCATTTTTAACATTTGCTTTTTCTAGAATGTAGTTTAATTGTTGACAGTTTCCTATCAAGGGAACTGTTTTCTTGAAAACCAAATTTACAATTTCTATCATGTACATTGTACTAGCAAATTATTTTACTTACATCGTCTTCTGAGAAATCACATCGCTCACTAGTTTCATTCGTGACCCCGACGTCGACGGACTGTTCCGTAGCGCATGAATCCGTGACACCTGTACCAAACGGGATCTTAGGCAGCAAGCGAGAGACGTCCGACGCACAGAGTGGTGTGTCTGAAAAGATGATGATCTTCAGTTCTATTTTCACAAGGGTAGGTGGTGGTTGCAAATTGCAATATATAAACAGTTACACAGAATACACATGTACATATGTGTCTGGACTCGGAAAATACCCACCCAATGATGTGAAACACAATATTCACATGTTCCTTCACTCAAAGTAAGTAAGTAAGTAAGTAAGTTTTATTTCACACACATAGCATATTACATTATAATAATTTACACTTTGTGATGACCTCTAAGAATATATTGTCTGGAATAAGTATTTATTTACTTATTCCTAAACAAATAAACTTTGTTATTGAGGTGTTTGGAAAGGTACAATTTGCTGTATCAAGCAGGATGCAAATTGAGATATACTCCGTCACATTTCTATCCTAAAAATAAGTTACTTGATAATTAATGCCTTAGTCTTAGTTTGTACATATCATAACAATTTTACTGTTGGCTAGTAATAGAATTTGAGTGCCTCGTATATAAGAGAATACTAATGAAACGAGAGAACAAGTATTTGTCTAGTTTTTCTTGTGGGCCGAGATTGGTTTCAATTTAAGGCACATTAGCTCCAAATCCACTTACAAAACTACTTAATTTTTACAATCTCGTTGCATTAATTGGAACTTAACCTGTTGAAAAGTATGGCCGTTTATATACGTGCCCACCTGAGTGGCCTGCCAGAGTATTCCCTTTCAGGGTTGCCACCAAGAAAAAATAAAAATCCTATTTGAGCACATCAAAAATCCTTAAATGAAACACCCAAATCCTTTAAAATCCTTTTAATGCCTAAATGTACCAATTTCAATATGATATCGATACTATATCATAATGTAATTGTAAAAAAAATTAAAAATATAATTTGTTTTAAAGAGTACGGTAGGCCTATTTTTAATTATTTGAGGCCAAATAGGGTTGATAAGGTATCACCATAAATGCATTTTTAACGATGTTTACGATCTCATAACCGCGTTTTATGACCCGGCACCTCCACCATATGCACCAGCCAGGTTAATTTAATTTAGACTACCTACCCGGCACCTCCACCAAAATTCCGAAATTTTGAATTTTTGGTGTAAATTTTGATATTTATACATCAAAAATATTCCCACTTATCGATATTGCATTGATCTCTAAATTTTTTTGACCCCCAAGTTAAAAACGGCGTAAAACAAAGCTAATTTTTTTCCCGTAAATTGGAATAAAAATCCGTTGATCCGTTTTGCACCCTCAAAATCCGTTAAAATGGATAAAATCTGTAAAAATGGCAATCCTGAAGCCATATATGTATGTACATTTTGAAGTTTTTGGATTGCACAGTAATTCAAGGCATGGGTGCATCGAGTTGGTGTTCGGCCATGCAGTAGGGCTACCTATTGACAACATAACTATTTGGTGGAAAATTCGGACGAGATTTGTTCTGTTTTATCGTGTTTATATGAAAACGTGCGTTGCCGGAGCGTGCAATGGTGAATGTGGTGCGTGCTAGTAGGCAGCAATACGGTAAGTATTTTCGCTAGCTGTGGCGCGGTGGAGACAATATCCATTGTTGTATTTCTTTTATTATTGCAATAATTTTCTGATTTTACATTGTTTTTACCTTAAAATCAACATTGACTTGATTTAAAAAATGTAATGTTCAGTATTTTAATCTAAATAATAAAATTGTTTTTATATTGTTGTATGCATCTATTGTTGTCAATTATTCATTATGGCATTATAAATAAAAAATAAACCATGTTTTGTGTGCAAATAAACATTTACATCACAGGAAAATATTGATAATTGAGTTCATTACAAATTTTTTCCTCTGTCTAAATTATGTGAAAAAACTCACTTTAGGGGTGGCAAACACCAACTTTTAACTCACATTTTAAAAGGTCAATACTAATAGGTCATTGGGGAGTCAAAGGAAAGTATTAGCATTTTTTCTTAAATGTCACAATAAAGCCGCCACCCAAAAATAAATTTAAAAGTTCTGGGCATTTCATTCGATGTAGACTGAAAATCTTACATCACAACTAAGTACTTTTTTTATACATAGTATTTTGGAAAATATGTTTTGGGGTCCACAATAGCCTCTCGTCACATCAACAGGAGACGTTGGTTTTTAGAACTTTATGTGTTTAATTATTCTTGCAAGTCTATTACCCAAAGAGTGCAGTTGATACTGTTTAACTTACAACAAACTATAATAATTCCTATCATGTACACGAAGTTTTACACTACAAGTTTTATTTGTACATACTATTATATAATATTATACAAGAGTTTCAGATGGTGTCACCATGGCCAGTTACTATTTTTTAAGTCCATGGTGTCACAGCCAAAATAATGTCATGGTTCCATCTAAACAAATGTTACTAACAGCTATTTGACATAAATTTACTAAAAATTCCTCAAAGCTGCATTAAATTCCGCTGTGCAAATCGACTGAGTATGGGATCTGACATGACTTAACATCGTATTGGAAAGGACACGATTAAGAATTATCAAGATTAAGATTAAGGTGGGACAGGACCTCGGTATAGTGGCCTACGTTGGTGGAAGGAGAAGCTAAAGAGAGGCCCTGGAGGTGGGACTTTACAAGTGTCACTCAAAATATTCGAAAATGAGCCGTCCAATACACGGTCGCAGTTGCCTCGTGTGGCTGTGACTACACAATGTACTGCAGAAGCTCCGAAAGCGCGCGTCTCAGTCAGCGTAGCGCCAGATCGTTCACACATGCAGCTACTCGGCTCGGGCTCACTCGTCGAACGAGTTAGAACAAGATGATGTTAGTTCTAGGAGAGTAGGGTGGCTGAGTTAATTACATCAAACCGTATTTTGTTCAAACTCATAAAAGCTGATCATGTACATTATCAGGAAATATCAAAATAGAATTATTGTTTGCTGTGAATGAAGAAAGATTTATAAAATTTCCTGACTAAAAACGTAGTGGATTCAAACCCACGTCCGTAATAGGTACCCGGTACCAGTACCGCCGTACCGGCATATAATGTAAAATACGTTGAGGAAAGACCTCAAGAGATAGCTGGTAACTGCATTTGAACAAAGTGGTGTATGTATAAATTGCTTTGTAAGTATTCATTTATCATTCAATTGTGGATGTTTATTGCGTTAGTTACGGAAATACCATTTTATATATTATTTATTCATTTAATTTTGGCAATCATTCATTGGATAAATAAGCAAATCCACCTCCTGATTAATTAAGCCCAGTGGCATATCCAGGGGGCTTAAATTTATATTCTTCAAATCATCAAGGTTTAAGCAAAAAAATTAATTCATCTATTCATTTTTGTACACACATAATAACCACTTCAAAAATACGCATTTTCAAAAAATTGCTCGTGGACTATGTCCCGTAATTAATTTTAAGGCTAATTCTTTGCAATTAGGTGTGGCTATCATTGGATAAGTTTTTTTATTTAATTCTTGCACATTGGTAATGATAAACATAGGTGAAATACTACCTATAATATATAATAATCTATATTCTATGAACTCGTACATATGCCCGAACCCTAATAACTTCCACATAATATAGATACATTTACAATCGTAAAATTGTCCCCGCTCGGGATTCACCACGATTCATCACGATCGGAGTAAGACTGGTAAAAAGCAAACAATCAAACAAACAAACAAACACAGAAAAAAATAACAGCCAAACTTTCTTCTCCGCTTTGCTTGTCACGTTACGCACTTCCATTGAGCAGGTCATGGAGTGGGTACCCCCCCTGCCCCACACCGCGCAATTGGTGATCCATTCACGATGTCTTTGATGTAGTCTCTCGCGTCTGCACTGCGCATGCAACGCGACGTTGACCGCTGAGTCATAGCAATGGTCATAAATAAAACACATGTCCCGACAGTCGACACAAACAGTAGATATGGACACAGGGAAATAAAAAGACGTCATTTGCGAGAATGTTTAGGCTACTATAATAGCAACACTCGATCGACGACCACAACAATGAATCAAATGAATCGAAACTAAGAACAAGCCACCCCATAGGTTGTTCGGGACGTAAACAAACTAAACAATGCAAAGCTATACATATGAAAATTGGTGGGGGTCAGTATGCAGAAAACTTGTAATGACCGATTGACCGTTGTTTGTTCACATACAATAATGATAGGTGCCCGTTAGGGCGCCGCAGACAAGCAGTGGTGTGTAACATTCGGACTGATATTTCTAGTATAATAGACCCTATTCGTCATTTTCAATTAACCAGGGATATGACTGGACGGGAAGGTCTACAACGTTCAAATTTAACGTGCACGTAATAGTGATAGATGCAATTTGAAACAAAAAGTTGATCAAGTTTTTTTTTTACTATAGAAACTAAAAAACAATCTTCTACAATGTGTGTAAACATATAATGCTATAAAATATAGTTGTTTATAATAACTTATTATAGAATATATATTTATATGAAGCTCCATTTTATGCGTTATGAAAACTAAATGTAAGGAGGGTGTTGCTTTATTTTAATCGCTTCTTCGTCATTCATTATAATCTGTAAATCTCACTTCCACACTATAAATACATAAATTAACTTTGTCCCGTGACCGCATCGTTGCATATAGCTCGGCATTATGAATTTGCACGCAATTAAAACAATAGTTGCAATGAACATTTAGACTAGCTTGTGCAACGATGAAGTAACGGGACAAAGTAAAGTTACGTTTTTATATTGAGCACAAGTAGAATAATCAGAAGCTTGGCCCTTCTTTGAGATCACAATGCCTCTAGATTGTATTGTTTTTGTAGATAGGAGTACAAGTGTGTACGCTTTGTGATAGCCTATACACGTTCATTCCCTTGAAATATATCAATTATCAAGTTTCAAGATTCAAAATCTGTTTAGTGAATGCATACAATAAATTAACATTTTACCAAAAATTATACATGTTCTCATGTTAACTATTAATTGCTATGTAAAAATAAACACTGCATTATTGGTCAACCAAGCATGATTGTCGCAATCAACCACTACTAAACTTGTCTACAATGCTGCACCGTCCTCCCGGATGCGGAATACCTTATTCTAGATATCCGTGCGTAATAGTACCGATTCCAAGTAAATACGTTATTTACTCAAATTGGCGAGAAATATTTTCTGTTTCGGCATTGTTTTTTAATGTGTATTTTTGTTTAAAGATTTGCATCTAATATTATCTGATTGGACTACTTTTGAAGAATGACAATAATGTGTAACTTGATTTCAAAAAGTTAAAAAACACCCATATGCGGCCATTCACACGGTCAATGTGGTAAAATACTAAAGTTTGCTCTCATATACATAACGTAATGAGGGCTCGAACAATGAAATTCTGTAAGTTCATAATCAACGCCCTGCAATGCACAACCCGCCACTGCATGACGTAGTGCAGTGGAACACCATTTAAATGAGTTCAAGAGAGCAGTAAACAAAGTGTATTTTAAAGTTTTCATATGCTCCAAAAAATTTAGGTGTCTTTGTCTGTTTCTTGTATAATCTAGGCTAAATATAATATGTATTCAAATGATGTGTGCAAAACTACAGAACGGACAGAGTTTGTTGTTCTTAATATGGTTGTTGTTACAGAATTTGTTATGTATAATTGCATGACACAACTAACATTATAAACACTTAATAATTAGTGAGTGATTGGAAAGTACGTAAAAATATAAGCAATGATTTGTCATTTACACACGTCGGGAGTGATTAAAAACGCGCGATGCACGGCCTTGAGACTGTCTCATCGGCGAGATTTGGGCTCGAGTCGTGGGGAGGAGGGACTATTAGATTCAATGCGTTTATCTGTGATCTGTGATGCAGCGATCATTCCTTTTCTTAATCTAGAACGACTCAAATAATGCGGACAGTGAATAAGCCAATGCGAATACTGCTTGTACAGCGTACGGATTTTAATTTATAGCCTGGATGTAGTCCTTTATTATAGATTTTATTATTTCTGGGTATGCACACAGTCCCGTTTTGTTTTCACTGTTTGTCTATGATTATTGATTATATCAACGCTATCACACACCAATAATAAAATAGAAGTACCTAGTAGACCGAATTAATAACGCCATATCCAAATCTCAGTTGGTTGGAGCATCAGCTCAGACAGCGGAAGACTGGGGTTCTATCCTTAGTTGATACAATTTCTATATTATGTTACCGTTATCAAATGCTAAAACTCAGGAACTTTAAATCGATTAAAAATGACTTGTTACAAATAAACATTACATATTATACCACCACGGAACAATATTTACATTTTTAGATTGCCTTGCGCTCTGCGCATAATAAAACGAGTTTTTGTGACGTGGCTCATCCAACAGACTAATAAAGAAACGCTCCTATAGAACCAAATGATCCGGGTTCGAGCCAAAACGAGGCATTTTCAATTCGAATCTTTGAATAGTTATAATTTGTTTAGTACCATATTCACAAAGATTGCGATACATTCTTTAAAGTAACTATATTTTCACATCATGTGTGCGGCGTGATCTAATTATGAACAGATGGCCATTGTAAATCATACTACCATATTTTAGCATTGCTTTTCATCGAAGATATATATGACCTATTATGATTTTGCAATGTACGTGTTCTCATTGGGCTCATCTTAACAAAATTAATATTAACCTGTTGATTGAAGCAAAACCTTGCACACATAACTCAATATGTCTTATACTGTTACCGTGTTCTATAACAAATACGTATTATAGGCCTATGCATTGTGTGGTGTTCTGCATTAGTTAAACAATTTCATTCATGGCCAATGAAATCGTTTTTTCGAACATAAATAACCCCCCTGTCACTCAAAAAGTCGTATCGCCAGAGTGCGCCACTTGCTGGGGCCCAAAAAGGCCTAAAATAGCTGCAAAACATGCATTCGTAGTTCAGTAGTTTAGCGGTAACTACATATACGATTTTAATAATTTTTTTTTTAAATTTGAAGATAATTGTTGAAATTCGAACTTATGTTTTGTACTTTTTCCATAAACTGTTTTTGTAATTTTTTATAAAGCTCTAAAGTGAAAGTAAATTTTCAAAATATTGACCAAGTTCGCAATTTTTTATAAGACCATATTATATACAATTTCGAAAATCAAAAAAACATAAGTTCTAGTAAATGTTATCGTGAATAGAGTAAAAAAAAAATTATGCCGATATGACAGTTGTGGGTCGAGTTCTAACTGAAATGCTGGGACACTGCATCGCACCGATATTATAGCTACTCCTGTGCAACCTTAAGAACGAAGAAGAAGCTTTTAGCAATGAAACTAAAAAACTGGGACCTTGTAAAATCAAGTTAAAGGGCTATGCCAAAGGGCCAATGTCGCACAATGCTGTGCCCAGAGAACTACGTGGAGGGAGTCATTCATCACGGTGTACTACATTGATGATTTGTAACATTTAGGGCCAGTAATTCGGTAATACGACCTGCGAAAAGATGCTTTGCCTGCACAGCCCAAACGTTTCAAAATATTAATCTTGTTTACTGTGTTCACAGCCTTCTGAAACTCTTGTATTACACAATGAGATAACTTATAATGAAATATTAAGTAGGTACAGAACCTTTGAATCTATCAATGTCTTACAAGGATTAGCAGTCTTAAACAGCAACTCGATGCATGTCTTGATCCAAAAGTGAGTCTGCATTTCCTCCCAATTCTCTGAACAACAGATATGAACTAGCCGTCCTGGCAGATCCTTCGCCATAAACAAGTGGAAAGTGTTTGTGTACAAGGCCCTGATGTTTGGGTTTGGGAAGCTCAGACCTTGATGGAATGCTGGCATCAATAACATGATTAGGTCAGTATTTTGAAAGTTTTCATGGCTGAAATTAACAAAAGAAAAGAAATCAATTGAAGTTACAGTACAGAGTAACATAAATTAAAATCTATAAAAACAGGATCTGATATGAGAGAAAATAATATATATATACTGGATAACAAACACAAATATGCAGTGCACAAAATAGGGAGGGAACTGGAAGCAACTTAATCAACAGATTGTCAAAAAAAATGTTGACACCAATAATCCCGTCACCCCCGCTCTCTCGGAAGAGGTGGGAAAGGTCCAAGATAGTAAAATGGATACCGGTATATGGATATTTAGAAATTTTAGGAATATGAAGTCAACTTCTGGTGCTTCTTCCAAGTTCCAATATGCTCAATATGATACGTGAAATGTATGGGCCTTTTTCTATTATATCATCCACATTTTGTTTAAACTCTACTTTGATGTGCTTAGCTTTCTTTGATTTTGCTTGTTTAGATTGGGATTCCCATAATAGTTCTGCCATCCTCTTGTCACCATGTATTTCTCCTGTATTGTATATTATTGTTGTGCATCTTTTTTTTCTTGGTTAGTATTATTTAATGTTGAGAAATGTATGTAGGCCTACCATTTTCCCAACCATGCAAGATGTTCTTGTTTTACCTCCTCTAGTAGGTTGTAATGGCTAAAAAGTAAAAACTAGGTTGCATCTCCTTCATAGATCTACTTTGTATGGAAGTGTTCTGCATGTATCAATATTAGTGGATTGCTGTCTACACATTCCTCCAAGATGGATCCTACATGAGTCGTTTGTAATTTCACAGTATGTTTGGTGCGTTAAAATCCCCAATTAAAGTATGTACATTGCTCTGCTGTCTATGTTAACCAAGTCAAATAATTAAGTTTTATTGTTATATTTCACAATGCTCTAGTTCCATCCATACAACAACTGAGCGATATTAAACAATTTCAGGCACAGGTAAAATGCGTTTTAAAAGAGAGCAAGGAAGTTTAGTTTGTTGGTTTTTAACGTTGATAATGAATAATGATATGAAGTACTGTAATTTAACAAAACTAGCCTGTTTTGGTAATATTAATAATGTTATGTAATATTCATCATCATTATCCATTGCCGTTCCTGCTTCTGGCAGGATCAGCTTGGGTTTAACAACAGAAACTGTGTGTAATGGGACTCAGTGAGACAAAGTGGAAAGGGTGTGGAAACAAGAATCTCAGAGAAGGATACAAGCTGTGGTGGTCTGGAGGAGTGGAGGGAAGAAATGGGGTAGCATTTGTGGTAAGCCCTGAATGGAAAGATAGTATCGTAAATGTGAAAAGCCATAGTGATAGAATGATTCAGATGTACATCTTGTGCGATGACAGCATGACAATCGAATTCATTCAGGTGTATGGCGCCTCAAACAGGAAGACCAGTGGTTGAGAAGGATGAGTTTGTGGCAAAATTAGAAGCAATTATGACATCGAATACTATTGTAGTAATGGGGTTTTTAATGCAAGAATAGGAAAAGATAGAAAAGGATTTGAAGAGGTTATGGGCAGACATGGGATAGATGCAAGAAACAGAGATGGAGAGAAATTGTTAGAAATGTGTGCCAGAAACTCATTAGTTATAGGAAATAGTTGGTTCAAGAAACGTAGAACCCAACAAATAACGAGATATGGCTATGGTGAAGACAGATCAGAGACAGTAATTGACTATCTATGTATAGGAAAAGAAATAATGAGAAACCTTGAGGATGTGAGGGTAATGCCATCAATATCGTTGGATGGAGACCACAGGCTGGTGTTGGGGAAGTTTAGAATGATGGTACAGACACAAAAGAGAATAAAGAACCGGCACAAAAGACTAAAAGTGTGGAAACTGCAATCTCCGATAGTGCAAGAAGAGTTTATGACAAGAATTAGTGACCAAACACCTACAAATGAAGTGGGAGAAATAGAAGAAGAATGGCAAAACTTTAAGAAGGTTTTTGTGTCAAGTGCAGAAGAGCTGTGTGGAAGAGTCAGTGGAAGGAGGAAAGAGAAAGAAACGCGATGGTGGAACGAGAGGGTACGAGATGCAGTTTGGGAGAAGAAACTAGCTGGAAAAAGAATGAAAAGTGCAAATCCACAGAAAATGAGTACGAGTACCGTAGGCGAAAAACCGATGTGAAACAATTGTGAAGGAGGAGAAAGACAAAGCAATGGAAGAACAAAAGCTCATGGTAAATGAAAATGGCCAAGTTACAAACAACCCACAGGAAATACAAGAAATGTGGAGGAAATATTTCAAAGATCTGCTAAATGTACAGGTTAGTGAAAATTTAAATGCAGAGAAAGAGAAAGAGGCAAGTGGAGAAGATGAAGAAGACGAGGTAACAGAACAAGAGGTGGCTCGGGCGTTAGGAGCCATGAAGAATGGTAGAGCTCCGGGAGTGGATGACATTTCTGTGGAAATGATCAAAGCATCAGGTGCGGAAGGAAGAAGATGGTTATTTCGAGTAATAAGTGCTGCGTGGAAACAAAAGAAGGTACCGGAAGATTGGAAAAGAGGTATAATTGTACCGCTGTTTAAGAAAGGTGACCGTAAGAAATGTGAAAATTATAGAGGGGTGACATTAATGTGTCAGTGTGCAAAAATTTATGAGAAAGTTATAGAACTAAGACTGAAGGAGGTATATGACACAGATCTAAGAGAAGAACAATATGGGTTCAGAAGTGGACGGTCTACTATTGATCCCATATTTGCTATAAGACAGACAATGGAGGGAGATGGCAAAATGGGAAAGAAATGCACATTGTGTTTTTGGATCTGGAGAAGGCATACGATCGCCTGCCTAGAGAGAAGTATGGGAATGTCTAGAGATAAAAGGAGTGGGAAGAGGTTTAATAGACAGGATACAAAGTACATATCAAAGGAGTGAAAGTTGTGTACAGACAGATATGGGTAGGTCAGAATGGTTTCAAGTGAATGAGGGCTTGCGACAAGGTAGTGTGTTATCTCCAACACTCTTTACTGTTGTAATGGATGAAATTATAAGAAGAGTGGAACCAAATACAGATGGAAGGGACACAAGAACATTAGTGTTTGCGGACGATGTGTTGATTTGGGGTGAGAGTGCCAGAGAAGTGCAGGAGAAGGTGGACAGATGGAACGAAGTTACTACAGAGTTTGGTCTAAAAATCAATCAGAAAAAGAGTGAATGTTTGCGTATGCAAAAGAAGACAAAGGGCAGGCCTAGAGACATAGAAAATATTGTACTACGTGGAGAAGTCTTAGAAGAAAAAGAAGAATTTAAATATTTGGGAAGTATATTGACAAAAGATGCAAAAGTGTGTAGGGAAGTGTCATCTAGAGTGCAAAAAGCAGAAGGTTTTTTTTTTACCAATTGGTGAGAAAGTTACTATGGAATGAGTTGTTCCCACAAAAATGTAAAATTTTGCTGTATAAGGCATATTTTGTACCTATATTAACATATGGGGCAGTAACATGGGCAGTGGGAACAAAAGAAGAGAGTCAGCTGGAAGCAGCAGAAATGAAGTTTTTAAGAAGTATAAAGGGAGTTACAAAGATGGACAAGATAAGAAGTAATGAAATAAGGAAAGAACTGGGATTGGAGAGATTGAAGTTTAAGCTAGGAAGAGAACGTCTAAGATGGTTTGGACATATGAAAAGGATGGGCAGGAAGAGGATTCCAAGACGAGAATTTGGAAAACGGAATGAAGTGTGGGAGCATGTGGCAAGAGTAAAGCTGTGGGAGGACAGAAGAGAGTGGAGTAAATTGGTGGAGAAGAAGGAGTTGGATGATGTGGAAGAAACACTAAGTCTGGCAAGCTTAGTATCTACAGTTTCATGCCCTTGATAATGGTGGAAAACCACCACTCAACCCGACATAGTTGGAACTGAGTTATGATGATTATTATTAATACCAAATAGTTTAGTTGTTGTTGTTTTCTTATGCCCGCATCTACTTTATAGTCATCATGCGTCTAGCCGTCCAGTAGAGATATGCCTCCCTCTCATTTCTGTTCATGCTCTCTGGCATTTTGTCGGTTTATACTACGTGTTAAAACTAGCCTGTTTTTGTAATATTAATAATGTTATGTAATATTCATCATCATTATCCATTGCCGTTTCCTGCTTCTGGCAGGATCAGCTTGGGTTTAACAACAAAAATTTTTCCACTTCTTTCTATCCTCCCACATCTTCCCAGCTTTCTCCTCTTGCCTCCAAGTCTCCTGCTATGGTGTCCTTCCATCTCTTCCTTGGTTTACCCAGTCTTCTTCTTCCTTCTTCAATCCTTCTGCCATACATTTTCTTGGGCATCCTATTTTCCATCATTCGTTTCATATGTCCATACCTTTACAACCGTGTCCTGTCCTGTCACTTAACTTCTCTACACCCAGCATTTCTCTAATGTCCGTGTTCCTTATTCCGTCTTTTCTCGTCTTGCCCACTCTCCTCAGGAATATTATTATGTAATATTACTGTTTCTAATTTAATGAATGTATGTACCAGTAATTATTTACTACAATTCAGAAATTAAAAAAGTCCGTCCCAACCGGGATTCGAACCACGGGTCTCCCGCATTCCAGGCAGGTGTCTTAACCACTAGACCATCAGGACGGGTACATTTTAATCCAAGAATTGTAGTTGCATTATACATCTGAATGGAATTTCTGAATTGAAGTAAATAATAACAATTACACCTATGGGAGTGTTTCCCGACTAACCAAATCAAGAAATGAATGTACCAGTGTTTAATTAGTTTACAAAAATATGTTAAATAAATAAATAAATAAATAAATTGTATTTAGAGTCTACCCACTCAGTTATGTAACTGATTTTCAGTGGGGGACTTTAAATCAAAGCGACCAAACCAAACCCCGTAGACCCCGACGCAATTGACGAGTGAGCGATAACCAACCAAAGATCGAAATTTGTAATATTAAATATAGCAATCGGTGGTATGGACAGTGCGAACACCCGCGAATCAACGCCAGAATCAACAAGGCCGATTCAGAACAACTCTGAATTTATTATGTGCTTCGTTGCTAGGACGGCTCCAAAGTCACCGTTTACAAACTCCTAAGACAAGAACTGATGGACTTAAGTCCAAATCAGAAGTTAAAAAACTGCTGACTTAGTCGGGAATCGAACCCTGGACCTTATTCATTGGAAGCAGATAGCCTAACCACAAGACCAACGAGTCACACAATTACAATACACATAGTAGTTAGTTTATGACTGGTGGCAAGCCACTGTGTGTTACTTATGGCCTATGGGGCCTCGCTCTAGTCTTGCTTCCAGCAATGTATAGGGTCTATGTTGTCAAAATGTATTTTACATATTGGACATAAAATAATAATAATTCCTGGCTGGGTTGTAACTAATTTTGTCTTGGTGACATTTTCCACAACTCCATTTGTACATCTCGATTTTGTCACTTTCCTTCATTTTGTATTTCTTTAAAACGGCAAGTGATGCTCTCCCTGACACCAACTAGGATGCCTGAAGAGATTCTTTTTTTGCCTTTTCAGTTTGTACATGGTGTATCCTTGCATAACCTTCATCATTCTTCTAATCTTTGGCAATACAGCACCTGTTTCAGTTATTGCTAGAGCTACGGAAAAATAGCACTTTCAAATACAAAATTTAGCACTTTCATTTCAAAATTTAGCACTTTGTAGCATTTTCAAATTGCAAATTTAGCACATTGGTGCAAATTAAAAATATATGCAATATTTAGTTGCGGGGGCCTCGTTCAAGGTTCAACTAAGTCTAGAAATAAAAATCATTGCAATTAGCTGAGCAATTGGGGTTTATTTTTGCAAAGAGGGCCATGTAAGGCACTGTTTTAACACAAGGAAATAACATAGAATCAGGAAATTAATTAAAATTTGTAAATTGTTAGCCACTTTTACAAACAATGCCGGAGTT
The DNA here is from genome assembly GCA_024449915.1 of Sweltsa coloradensis. Taxonomy (NCBI): domain Eukaryota; kingdom Metazoa; phylum Arthropoda; class Insecta; order Plecoptera; family Chloroperlidae; genus Sweltsa; species Sweltsa coloradensis. Next base: position 55,251 of record JAMZAV010003486.1, read on the forward strand.
GCTAGCTAAGTTAGCTGTAGGACCACACACTTAACTTTTGGTAGGCCCTAATGGTCAGACTAGAACTTGGGGCCTAAGCTTTAAAATAAATTAGTGGACTATCTCAGTGATTGAGTTCCAATTTCTGACAGTAAAGGATATCAGAATAAACAAACAAATGTGACATTTATGGACTAAACTTAGGCCTTGCAGATATGCCCACACTCGGTTATGTTTATTTGTTTATTTAATTAATATAGCCCTAGTGTAAGAAACCAGGAACTCCCCCCCCCTCCTCCCCCCCCCCCCCCGCCGCCGCCACACTACGTCATAGACAGACGCGGCCCAATAACACTCGGTTATATTTATTTGTTTTAATTAATATAGCCCTAGTGTAAGAAACAGGGCACTCCCCCCCACCGTACTACGTCGTAGATACACGGCCGTGAGCCAGCCAAATAACAATTTAAAAAAACATGGTCCCTACAAGAGGTAGGCGAGGCCTACGGTTACTTTTGCAGATATTCCCGCGTCGCCGGGTGGTCTAGTTTGTGTAACGGAATATTGGCTTGCAAGCACCATTTCACACTGTCTTCAATGAACTCAACTTTCTCGACTTTGGCCTTCTTTCCTTTATCCAGGCTTTCCTGGATAGTAGATTGGCGTTTGCTAGTTGATGGCTGTTGCTCTCGCTTTTCTTTTGCCTTCAAATGTGAGGAAAACAACAAATGTTTGTCTAACGTATCCTTCTAAAATGCATCTAATTGGTCGCACATTACAAATACCGCACATCATTATCATCGAATCACTGACGTAAAAACCATTGTTTTTGTATTTTGCAGCTCGTGTCTGCAGACTTATCTTTTCACGTGGCGTTTAATCACAATTTTTACTAACTCGGAACACAGAAATAAAGCGAGCCGACGAGAGACAAAACCACAATGCAGGCCGAGCTGCTACACCCTCCGTTTCGTGTCCTTGCGCGAGCCGTGCCACGTATTCTTGGCTTGTGGAGATCGCACAGTCCAGCAAAGGTCAATGATCCGAGTTGCGTCGAGTGTTGGTCTGGCGGAAGGCGGAGGAGGGGTAGGAGGGGGAGCAAACACTTGCCGCCTAGTCGGCTCGGGAGTCGGCGACTGATGCAAGTGGTGTCGGCGGCTGGCGCTACAGAGCGGCGGGGCGGTCAATCGGCGATCTATTTTGCTGTACTTAAATTTCGCATATATTTAGCAATTACATGGTTATATCGCTGATATTTCGCCATTATGCAGACATTTCGCAGAATCACGCGAATGTCGCACTTTGTCGCATTTTCAAAAACGCATTATTATAGCTGTAAATACCTTGAAAGGTAAAGAAAAGTGAAAAAAACTTCATTTTTCAACATTTCGCATTTATCGCACATGCGAAATTTACGTGCCCCTAGTTATTGCAAATGTGTCCACTTTTCGATCAGCTACTATCTTCTTCATTTCAATATTACTTATCTTTGGTGATACTACCGGTGTTCCAGAATAGAAACGTACATATATTGCCACTAATGTGGTATTTTGTTATTATATCCATCTTTCTATTGGGCCTATCTATTTGGATACCAAGCGTATGCATCCTAATCGTCAGTAGTTTCATGTAAAGCATCAGGGAGGGTCCCCTCGACTTTGAATTATCAAGCGACTACTGTATATTCTCTCCACCTCTCTATTCCCCCTGTTCATGTCTATATCATCTACCTCAAAGAGGCATTCAATGTGAAAATGAATGATGAAGCATATCAATGATGCTATCTATGTTGACAAGTCTTGAACCGTGGGCCGGAAGAACGTTGGATGAACCATTTCTCCCAAAACATTCTAAAGTAAAAAACATGTTGATGGACCACCAAAATAATCGTTTACAACAATACAATTTTTACCTCTGCTGGAAGAACGTTGGATATACATTTTTTAGCATTCACTTTTTATTGCCAAACAACATTGGCTGTACCGCAAATATTATCACAGCGCTAATGTTTTTAGTGCAGTTAACAGTCGTCCAGATACTTTTGTTGGGAAGAAAACTTTGTCTTTTGTCTGTACTTAAGGTACAACAAGATCACACTCCAAGGAAGTTTACTGGTACCTTACCTTTAAGCGTCGACACAAATCATTTTTAAATAATTTATATTAGCGACAAAATGATCAGGGATAAAAAATCCCCTATATGCAAAATTTGTACATAAATAAATAAATTGTCCGTAAATAAAACATCCGTCTGTCTGTGTGTTACGTCTCACCATACAAAACAGAACATGAGCTCCGATAAACATGTGTTTTTGATTGACAATGGCCTTCAAGAAGCATGATATAGAATATTATATTTTGTGACCGTGGGGTTCAAAGGGCATGGCTAGCCCCACCCAAAGAGAGGATTTCAATAATCCTGGCACCTCCACCAACAAGGAGGGCTCTATTCTGGATGGAATGATGCATATAGCAATTAATAACGAAAGGTTTCACTCCTTATTTTGGATACAACAGTACCCATGATTGTTCAACTCACTTCTCAACAATAATATGCATTACCTGTAGACAAAATGCACGACTTGCAAGAGACCTTCATTCAGTTGAACGTGGTCAGGGAAGCGTTCTTGAATGTTCTCCATAAGTTTGACGAGAAGTGCTGCCCTCTCATCAAGTGTGATAACTGAATAGCTCAAGCTGATACCCTCCATCCAGCATTCGACGATCTGAAAGACGAATGTTAACTTGTAACTTGGGCATATTACATTCTTACAAGCACACCAGATTTATTGGGTGTACTTTAATATCAAAATTGTCAGAATTTGAACTTGTTAAAAGAGCTTGAACATTTTCAACCATGGTCAGCAGACTAATAATGTTATAATTTAACTGGGTTGGTCATTTGACATCAACCTTTTATTAACATCAAATTAAATTTTGATATCGATTTGATACGTTGGAACTGTGACTAGTCGACTAGTACATTGTCCTCCTAGCCTGAAGCTGTAATCGAATCTGTGCGTACGTAATTGTTCAGGACAACAATGTAGTAGACAACAAGTAGTAGGTATAGCTTATGTTGGGGTTCGGCGCGGTAGACAATGGTGCTACATTTCACTAGCGGCAAACTGCGATAACAGCGTCTTTCGCAAATAATCACATAACTTATTTTATATATTTTATTGCTTTACACTTGCCATCTATAGGCTAGATTAAAAAGAAGGTAATTTATATACAGACTAAAAATACACAGAACAACCACTAAATAGACAAGGTCATCAAATGACAATTACTAAAAATACTAGTGCTCTGGTCATTTCTTAAGTTGACCTAGGGTGTCTCAGTATTTTAAGTTTGCATACTTTGTGACCAAGTAGAGTAGAGCAAAGTTAGCTAAAAGTCCTGTTACACTATCAACTTGTTGACTCAACTTTTTGACCAGATGTAGATAGCATGGAAATGTGATGCTGCTGTCACACACTGAAATATGTTGGCTCAATATTTTGACAAGAAGTTGAACAAGTTCAACTTTTGAGAAATGTTGACCAGATGTTGACGACGTTCAACCAATGGCTGATTGACATTTTGTCACGTGATCATTTCGTTGAGTGTATACTTTTATACTGACGTAATGCGTGGTGAAGAGATTGTGTCGTTGACTATGGAAGTCTTTTGACACTTCACAAAACAAGTATCGTGTGTTGTTGTTGTTGTTGTTGTTGTTGTTGTTGTTCCATCCAAGGTGTGAGCTATTATAAAGCAAATTTTGTGTGAAGAAAGCCTTATTTATGCGAGTAATTTACACTTAAAGTTATAAAAATTTTACCCGTTACAGATAAGACAACAATAATGATGGGGTGAGTAAAAAATGGTAAAAACGTTTTCCCAAACGAGACTCGAACCGGCGACCCTTCGTGTGGTAGCCAAGCGCGCTCTCTGTTCAGCCAGCAGTGAACACAAAGTCGAGGCCGCTTAGAGTGGTACTGATTTGCTCATCAGATACGCACGTAGAATCAAGATGAACATAAAAGCTTTGGGATGGCAACTAAGACACTTTTAACTCTTTTAAAGCAATCTACCAATACATTTTAATGTTATTCACAGCTGTATATGGCATATGTATGTAATTACTATCTAGTTTGGTGGCAGTTCTCTCGACGGAATGTTCCAAATGTCCGTCAACAGTTAGTTGATGGAGGCGACACACACAGAAAGTTGACTCGTCAACAAGTTGCGCCAACAAGTTGATAGTGTAACAGGGCTTTAAGTTAGAGGCATGTTGATGTGACTTGTTTGCTACCTTCTCATGTTTTATCCACATAATGTAAAATTTCACATTATAAGTTTGAGCATGGTTTGAGTTAGAGGCTAAGGTGGTTGTGATTTGTCCTAAGTAGGCCTAATATGGAAGGACAATATAACCAAAATTTTGATGAGATGTTTTACATCAACTTTACATGGGAAATTTGGACTAGGCCTAGCAAGTACTTTTATGAGGGAAATATCATCACCCGTTCACCAACTTATTGAGGAGAAAAAACCTGTTCCTACCTTACCTAGGTAACGTAGAAACATGAAGATATATTACCTTCAATAATTGTTCCAATATAACCGAGTCCGATGACTTTTCTATAAGTCCCCCTAAGACGGTGCCGATGAACTGTGGTTTCAACATTTGACCAATGGCTGGAGCCTTCTCTCGGATCAGCTTCATGCACATGCATAACAATTCATTTGTGGCTGTAACAATAGCACATGTACAAATCTAGTCACAGGAATAACAATCGTTCGACAGCTTCTCAACGCATATTGTAGACTACCTGTGAACCTCATTCTAAACAGAGCCAAGTAACATTCAAGAAATAAACATTGAAATGTAACTTATTACAGTGAAACACAACTAACTAAAAATCTCAAGGTAATTTAAAAGCCACCGCCGTCTGCATGTATGTAAAAGTACAAATAGACTGCTTGTCACGGCTTCACAAAATTCGGTCATGACTTTCAGTGTTTCAGTCGATAAAAAAAATTCCTGCCCCCTCAACTAACACCATCTATGGTTCAAATCTGGAACTAAATCTGTGAAACTTTCTTCACCTACTTTAGTATGTTGTTATAATGCATGGAAAGTAAACAGTTGCTCAATATAAAACGTTCCAACTAAATTAGAAAATCATTATCACCTTTATAATTTATGTGTATAATTTATGCCATAAGGCCCAATCCTAGACCTTAAATAAATTTTGTTCCGTCTGGTTCCGCCTAGAGATGCTCTCTACTTCTGCCCCCGTAACAAACCCTACCTAGCGGAAAACCGACAAAGCTCTGCCATTTGCATGACAATCATCATTTAACATGGGAAAATCGGAGCCATGACAAGCAGTCTATTTGTACCTTTACATTCATCCACACGGCGGTGTGAAAAGCATTGAAACCAAATTTTTTAACTTTCCTTCATTTCTATAAACCCTTACTGTATTGGAAATATCGCCATACTATGACGGAGACACGCTGTATCATTATTCAGATTGATAAGTCACCGAGGAGGTCTTACTTGTCAATTCTTCATTGAGAGCATCAGGATCAAGATGCTTGGTTGCTAGTATCTGTATCACCTTACTGAGTGAAGCCATGTGTGTGTGGATGTAGCCTGGCTTGCTCTTGCTGCATGCCTCTAACAACAGCAGCGTACTATAGAGCTGCGGTGTTGAAGGCGACTCACCTTGGTACATGGTAAGGCCGTCGAAGATGAGCTGGTGAAAAGAGCATAGGACTGGAATCTGTTTTCAAGCCAATGTGAAGAGGATGAGGTCATTTACATACAATGCAAGGAATTTTCAGCATCAAGTCGTCAGTTTACGACGAGTATTTTAGGTACAAGGTGACAATAAAACATTCTTACTAAGATGCATTTAATTTATATTTGTGGTTTGTGTGGCACTTGTAGAACCATGTTATGTGACCAGGCAAATTAATCATGCCAATATTTAAAGTAGGGAAGTTTCAAAAGCTTACACTAATTTTAAAGATGTTTTAGGTCTTCACTACTGCTGTGACTCTTGAAGAGTATTTTCTCTACAAACTAAAAAAATGCAATGAATTCCTCTCACGTCTAATAATGATACAAAAAAGTGACCAAATTGTGTATACTGTAGCTATAGTGAAAATTGTTAAACAAAGGGTACCTACATAAGTATTCCTAAAGAGAAAGAAAGCATAGATTGATATGTACTAAGATGCAGTTATTTACAGTAGGGTACTTTGTCTCAAAGTGCACCTAGCAACCACAAGAGTAGTCGTTTTGAGATCACAACAGTTTGCTGTCCTGATTGAACACTGACAACAAAATAATATTAGTCTGCACCACTGGATTTTAACATGGCGAGTCTTTCAGGTGGCCTCCAACTCCAACCCAACCCAAAGCAAAGTCAGAGTTCCCCTTCAAGAGTGTTCACGAGACGGACATGTATACACGGCACGCTCGTAAGCACTCAAATTCAGATGCCAATGCCTTTAAGAGTGTTCACGAGACAGACATGTACACGGCACGCTCGTAAGCACTCAAATTCAGATGCCAATGCCTTTAAGAGTCATTACAATAATTATATGGTATAAAATTAAAAAATTATCACTTTACAATTAAGGACGGTAATTTACTTGACCAGTAAATTGACCAGTCGGTAAATTGGCCTATTCCTTACAGACTTTCACTTACCTAACCCAAGCCATATGCTACATGCTACTATATTTTACAACTATTTCTTTACTTACTCCGCCAATGTTGCTATAAAGTGTCTTCAGCTCATCGTGTTCCGAGAAGATATTTACCCCAGCAAATTCGATTGAGAACATTGTCATAATTTTTACTATTACAACATGTGTGCACTTGGCAACCTGGAATTAAAATGTACCACCCATTACACACAACAGATGATGGAGATGGATGGATGGATAATTAAACCATGTTTGCACAGGCAATTGGCAAAACACTATTCAAAACTTCATTCAGTTTTCAAGAAAGCAGACATAATTATCTCTATAACAGTCTCACTTTCTAGACAATATTTTCATTGGAACTATAAAACAATAAACTTAATAGCAGTAATGACACATTTTGGCCAAGCGTAATTTTTCTCTCAGTAAACATGCAATTTGATATTCATTACAAATTATTTAAATGTTATTGAATATTGATTATCGAACTAGGTACATTATCGATTATCTCATGCAAAAGTAAAACCCATGTTAAGATTCACCTGTCTGTTGGGAGATGTGGCACATTTTAAAACAGGAGTTTGTAAGGGTTGTATAAAAGCCAACAATTGTTCTTTTCTTAAAACATCCATCAGTAGGTTGACAACACTCAACGCACTCCAAATGTTTTCACAGTTTATCGTCGGTGCATCGACTGTATTTAGCACTCGAGTCAACTCTGTTAGTGATTCTATCTTTAGCTCGTTAGGAAACACTTTCTCTTTGAATCCAACCTTCAGCATGTATATACACCGACGTGACAAACGCAGCAAATTATTTGTTTCCTTTGGTGTACGGCCGCTGACATTCATCTGTACAAAAGAGAAAAAATAACTTTTTAAATTGTTACTCCTTCCAGAAATAGCTAGGCGGATTAGACTAACAATTAGGGGTTTTGTGGTAGAGGGCTGAATTTTGGATTGTAGACGTCAGAACAATATTACAAGAAAATTGCCGCGAGGAGCCATGAAAAATCCATCCGGTTAAGGGGGTGGAAGAGGGTGAAAAAATGGCATTTTTCAAATATTCAAAAATTCAAAAATCAAACTAAATTTGATCCTAAGATTACAAAATTATTCATATTGTAGATGAAAGTCCAAATTTTAGTAAAAAAAATATATATCACCATATATGTATATCTAACCAGATTTTGCACCCTTTGTCTTTTTTTTCACAAATTTATCCACTGTACTGGGAGGATTAGCCTACCGGTTACGGGTTAAGTGATAGGCGTAAATTTTGTCTAAAACACTCAGAAGAATGATCTCAAAAAATTGGCCCGAGGAGCCCTCAAAAAAGTTGCTTGCTTATAGGAGAAAGGGGGTGTGTACTTAAAGGGGTTGATAAAACTAAACTAAAAAATCCGTATTGAAATATTATATTTAGAATGCCATATTAATGTGTATTGTAGATGAAGGTCTAAACTTTAATTTAAAAAATTAAAATTTCACCATATGTAAATCTGATCAGATTATGCGCCCTTTTCCCATTTTCATAAATTTCCTCAATATTACGAAAGTGTATCGTGCGGCCACTATTTTTGTCACAAATTCTCCTAATATTACGAATTAGGACGAAAACAAGATTTTGTGATGCTTTGGGTACATTTTTTTTTTTTTTACATTTTTTACATCCTTTTTTAACAAATTCACTCAATTTTAACGAAAGTGTATCGTGTGACCACTCGTTTTGTTCAAAATTATGCCAATAATAAGAATCAAGATAAAAAAAGATTCTTAACACCATAGGTACAGTTGCACTCAATGGACATTGACCCCATTTTCAAAAGTTTACTCAATAGTAACGAAAGTCTTTCATGTGATACTCGTTTTGTCTCAAATTATCCTAATAATACGAATTAGGACGAAAATAAGATTTGTTATACCTTTGGAACATTTTCACTGAATGGACTTTGATGCTATTTTCACAAATAAATAAAATTAAATACATTTTATTTAGAGTCTACCCACTCAGTTATATAACTGATTTTCAGTGGGGGACTTTAAATCAAAGCGACCAAGCCAACCCTGCAGGCCCCGACGCAATCGACGAGTGAGCGATAACCAACCAAAGATAGATATTTTTAATAGGAAATATAGCAATCAGTGGTATGGACAGTGCGAACACCCGCGAATCAACGCCAGAATCAACAAGGCCTGATTCAGAACAACTCTGAATGTATTATGTGCTAGGACGGCTCCAAAGTCACCGTTTACAAACTCCTAAGACAAGAACTAATGGACCTAAGTCCAAATCAGAAGTATAAAAACTTCTGACTTTAGCGGGAATCGAACCTTGGACCTTCTGCCTTGGAAGCAGATACGCTAACCACAAGACCAACGAGCCACACAAATTTACTCAATATCAACGAAAGCGTAACTTGTGTTCACTCGTTTAGTTCAAAATTATCCTTATATTACGAATTAGGACGAAAATAAGATTTGTCATGCTTTGGGTACATTATCACTCAATAGACTTTGATCCCATTTTCACAAGTTTAATCAATATCAACGAAAGTGTTTCGTGTGACCACTCGTTTGGTCCAAAATTATTCAAATAATACGAATTAGTACAACATAATAGTATTCTTCACGCATTGGGAACATATATTGTCATGCACTTTGAAAATAAAGAAGAGCATATTAATCAAAAAAGTTATTTAAAAAAATGTATTTACTCCACATTTCATTGGTGAGGGAATTACGTTAACGGAATTACTGAACACTTTTGCTTTGAAACGGTGTTTAATGTAGGTAAAGTAGATTCCCTTGTTTAGTAATCACCCTTGTTTTCATAAGACCATCATTAAGAGTAAGATTTAACATATGCAAGCATAATTTAAATATAACATTCGCTTGTGTAGTTCCGTTACCATGGGGTCGTCATTCCGTTATCGAAAAAATACCTAAAAACAGTTCAAATATCAACCAAAATGCCCAACATCTTTAAAGCTTTTCAATAATTTGCATTAGACCATGAGTTAGATTAAACCACACGCAAGCATTACTAATGAAATCACCTCGCCTCCCCCCACCCCCACCTCCCTCCCACACACGCACAAACGTATTTGCACAGCGAATACAGTCAAACGCAGGGCGGCGATAGGACAAATCGAGCCGCAGTCAATGGGAGGGGTCCCCGACGACGACCCTCACATACCAGCCAATGTTAGCGAGAAGGACCCTGCTTTTTTGTCTTCTTGTATGATCAGCAGAGCGACGCTAAGACGCTGGGGCAAATTCTACCCCGGGCGGCGGGCGCAGGCGGGGTAAATTTGTTAGAGTTGCTGATTGATATTGCCATATATTAATTTTTGTTGCTAATTCTTTCATAAGATACTTCATAAGAAAACAGTAGTTATGAATACCATACAAACGGGAGGATCGATTGATGAAAAACGCTCATCCATCAACGTGACTGTATTAAATAGCATACGCAACGCGGCCAGTATTCACAGTGCATAATTCAAACATCATAAATGTATTATTTGATCGAATAGGTGTGTTGACACTCGACTACAAAACCACCAATTTATTAGGCTATGTTTCTAAATAGGCTATTTGACGCTTATTCTTAGAAAATGGGTCAAGGACCTTGTGTGAAAATGTACCCAAGGTGTTAAAATCTCATTTTCGTCCTAATTCGTATTATTAGGATAATTTGAAACAAAACGAGTTATCACACGATAGACTTTCGTTAATATTGAGTAAACTTTTGAAAATGGGGTAAAGTCATTGAGTGAAACTGTACCTAAGGTGTTAAAAAACTTTTTTTATCCTTGTTCTTATTATTGGCATAATTTTGAACAAAACGAGTGGTCACACGATACACTTTCGTTAAAATTGAGTGAATTTGTTAAAATGGGATCAAAGTCCATTGAGTAAAAATGTACCCAAAGCATCACAAAATCTTGTTTTCGTCCTAATTCGTAATATTAGGAGAATTTGTGACAAAAAGAGTGGTCGCACGATACACTTTCGTAATATTGAGGAAATTTATGAAAATGGGAAAAGGGCACAAAATCTGATCAGATTTACATATATGGTGAAATTTTAATTTTTAAAATTAAAGTTTAGACCTTAATCTACAATACACATTAATATGGCGTTCTAAATATAATATTTTAATACGGATTTCTTTTTTTTAGTTTTATCAACCCCTTTAAGTACACACCCCTTTCTCCTATAAGCAAGCAACTTTTTTAAAGGGCTCCTCGGGCCAAATTTTTTAGATCATTCTTCTGAGTGTTTTAGACAAAATTCACGGCCCTATCACTTAACACGTAACCGGTAGGCTAATCCTCCCAGACAGTGGGTAAATTTGTGAAAAAAAGACAAAGGGTGCAAAATCTGGTTAGATATACATATATGGTGATATATATTTTTTTTATTAAAATTTGGACTTTTATCTACAATATGTAATAATTTTGTAATCTTAGGATCAAATTTAGTTTGATTTTTGAATTTTTGAATATTTGAAAAATGCCATTTTTTCACCCCCTTCCACCCCCTTAACCGGATGGATTTTTTCATGGCTCCTCGAGGCAATTTTCTTGTAATATTGTTCTGAGTATACAATCCAAAATTCAGCCCTCTACCACAAAACCCCTAATTGTTCTTGTATTTTCCTTTAATCTGCTTGACTAAAAACAGTATGCTACTCTTCTATCTGCCTCTGACCCTACATTCTTCAGAATGACTCAATGATTGAAACAATAGCTTTTAGTGTTGAAATAACGTTGAGTTTCAACGTCATAGGAAATGTTTTAGACACTATTCTTTCTTAACGATGAAAAGATTTCTTTGACTTTTACATTTTACACAGTTCTCTCATGTTATAGGATACATACATGAATATATGCTTTGCGTTTAGTTAATAATGTTTTTTTAACAGTGAGTATTTAATACGGTTTCAAATTTCATCAATTTCAATATGGCATTTGTCCAGTAGAGAACAAACATTTGTTTAAAAGGCTATTTTCTCAGGGTAAGCCTAAGCAAAATTGAAGGTATAATTTTGTTTTTTAAAATAAACGAGTGAACCTGAAGAGGACATGACAGGCCTGGCAAGCCGGTGTTAACAACTCATAAAAGGCCCTAGAAAATTGGTGGCTATAGCCACCCCCTGACCTAACTCAAGTTGGAAACAGGAGTCAGAAATATATATATATAAATTTATAATACTAAGAATGTAGGCCTATGTAGATTAAACTGGTATTGAGTATTGACTAATCAACAAAAAGAGGATTAAACTCCATAACAGTTTTAAATGTAGGCCTATGACAACATTAAAAAATTATATATAGAGGCCTAGGTCTATAACTTAGGCAGTTTTTTTTTTTTTTTTTTTACCTCACACGGCATTAAAAGGAGATAATATATCAGCTCTTGGGACAACTCTTTGAAAACAGACTGTTTTTCACGTATGGTACTGTCCGAGGATACGGGTTCTTCCATATGGCTGGAGGTTAACGAATCAAGGTTGCCGGCACAGCTTTCATGGCGGCTTGACGTCGAATTGGTGGTGTTTTCTGGAGATATTTCTGTAAATAGAGAGCTAGGAAGATGTGGAGGAGATGTGATTGTGGGAGGAAAGAAAGAAATAGAAAGATGTAGTTGCAAAGCAAAACCCAAGTTGACCCTGCCAGCCCCCCTATTCACAAAATAAACTAAGCCGCTTCGCAAACACTTTTTTCAGTTCCGTTGATGAATGAGCTTTTTTTGAATATTTCTGTCCAATGATTACTACATTTTTCACTACACTGGAGAAAAAAATCTGGAGTGTTTATCTTAATTTTTGGTTTGTAGTTTTGTGTGTTTGCTAACACGATTCTGGCTAAACCGATACTCCAATTGCGATGAAATTTTCTGGAGGCCTTTGAAATCTCTGAACTTAGAACTGCCACGTTTTTGAGCGCAATCAAAATATTATTTCTCATGAAAATTGCAATTTTACGATTTTTTTCAATTAAAAAACAAAAACGGAAAAAAAAACATCTACATGCTTCATCCGATTCGAATGATTTTTTCAAAGAACCTTAATTTTATGAATTAATATATTCATGTGAAATTTGAGCGCAATTGAAACATTATTTATCATGACAATCGCAATTTTACAATATTTTTTTACGACTTAACACCTACATGCTTTATCCAATTGTAATGATTTTTTTCACAGAACCTTAATTTTATGAAATAATATATTCATGTGAATTT
>JAMZAV010003487.1:0-66090 GCA_024449915.1 Sweltsa coloradensis
AAGATTTCGCAATTTCTGATCAAAATTCAAAATTCGTGTAAAATCACAGTTTCAAGATATGATTTTTTTAAACGGTCATTTAAGTGTAGTATTGTGCTATAGATCACGTGGTAAAAAATAATTTTTGGGGTTTTTAGCCCCTTAATCTTACGTTAAAACCAAATTAGCCTCCGAGTTCACATTGAATTGAACGTTGATACCCAGTATGCATATTTGAGTTAAAAACATTTGTACACTTGGAATAAAGTCCAAAATTTGACCAAAATGGAGTGAATTTTGGTGATCATCAATAATTAATCAATAAATTAATTAAGAAATACGCGTACTAGATGTCATACATTGATTGTTTATTAACGTTGGTGATAAATATGGTACCGATGTTATAAACCGTTTACCTGGAAAACCAGAAAGCTGAGCGCCTAAACTCGTCTCCGCGGCAGCCTCAGCGAATCCTCTTAATCACAAGTCTAACATAACAAACAACATTCTTCAACTTCAACGGTCCCAGAATTAAATCCCGAGACACTCAAGTCGTAACGGATTCTGATGTAAATATCTCGTAATTAAAAATATATAATTGATCAATGAAAAACTCGCCCTCTTTCCAGTATTAAGCGAAGCATCAATAACAGTATTCGCTGCTGTGATCACATGATTAAAAGACAATACCTGTTAAAGCACTATTTTCAACTAAGAAATTAATGTTGTTATTTATTTGACGACTGTTTCATATTGTTAAAAAACAGGATTTTCAAAAGAATATAAAATTACAAAGATGCAAACAAAATAATTGCTCTGTAGTTAAAAACATTTGTATAAACATAAAAAATAATGCAACACAATGACCACAAATTTTACTACTATACATTTGAAAAAAAAAAAAAAAAAAAGTCAAAGTCGTTGTTAAACGAGTGAGTGAGTGAGCCAAGTGTTGAGTACCCGGTAACATTGTCTTCCTCCCTCTATCTAAGGCCAACCGTTAGGTCCTAATGCGCCACTCTAGACTAGGGGATGTGGGAGGAAAGTCCAATACTGGTCAGAACCAGCCACGGATAGGGGGAGAAAGGTTTTTTTTTCATGTCATGGTCGTCATCGTTCGTTATCATCATCATGTTGTCTTGCTGTCGTCGTTGGGGTGGTGGTCAAGGTATGGAGGAAGGTTCCCCGAAACGACTGCCAGAGCTCCCCTCCAGTTACGGGGAGATAAAATCTTTCATGCTTACGAGCTGACGTTTGCATTTGAGTTTATTGATATAACGGATAAATGATAGGATTTTGAATTAAGTTGTGTAGGGCACATCAAATGAAATGTCATAATGCGCCATATTGCATAATGCATAATGAAGATTGTACATTGGATTTGGTTGACCCATTCATACAGCTATTAGCAAGAAACGATATAAAAATATTATAATCTTTCCAGTATCCGGAACTCACGACGAGGACGTTGCTGTATTTGAGTTCCACCCACCACCGTTTTTAAATAATAACATTTGCCTTGTTCTTTCGTTGGTGATTTTATTGCAAAATATTTACTAAAGGCAATAGTAATCTGAATGTAGATCATAATAATTGAAACAAAAAAGGCATGCAAATTGAATTGAATTAAAAAGTCTTCATTCTATGACAATGTACAGATAATTGGTTAAAAATGATGTAAATCATGCATTGTCAACAGTTGGGTATGCTAGCGTGTTCGGTTCAAACCCCGACCAGAAAGAAGTCTTTTTTAACAATGCCTCAAAATGGTCGTCGTGAAGATATATGTTTATTGCCGTTTGTTCTTCGGTGTATACGCTATGGCCAAAGTACTTTAAATGGTTTCCTACACGTATTTCTCCTGAGTACAAGCCAGTCCTAAACTCGACTGCCGATAAATTCTTATAAGGACCACTTTTGACGAAATGTTGGTAGCAAAAATTGGTCGATGCACTGCAATAGAAAGTGCTGTATGTGCATTGATTTACCCAATTAGTAAGACGAGAAGCTGAATCAATGAAGCTCATTACAGTCCATGGATCACCGTCACTTATAATCATCTTATCGAAATAGCCTCTATGTTCGAAGAAGGACCGAGCAGCGAGCATGCGTAACACAGGGGCCCAATCCTCGCAGCCTTTCAAACTAAGCGATATCGCATTGTACAAGCAATTGCCACTTCCGGATGTCAACACTCTCGACAATTCGTTCGCAAAGCAAGGAATAAACTCTCCTGCCCTTGATAGAGGTTGAAAATTACCTGTTTCAAGATTTGAAGTGGCATCAAGCTAAGTTTAGAACAGGCAAACTCAATGAACCCGAGTGTTGAGTTAAAGTTGCATTGACATTCGTAATGCCGCGCCTACACGCATATCTTGTTTGATTGAGAATGGTTCTAACTTTTGAATGCACCACATCGTTGGTGAATAAAGGTTTAGTCATCTATTTTACCTGGAGGTAATGTTTGAATGCATACAGGTTTTCGGCTTTTTGATAGTCAACGGTTTGGTCACATTTATGGCACCTGAGAAAATGTTTTATTGCAGACGTCTTTAGGTCCAAAAGCCATTGACGTAAGCCTTGATTGCTCAAGCTTTCTTTGTTGTAATGATCTAGATAACCGGAGAGAGTTTATCCTCTCGAATGGAAAGGATGGGTCTATTAACAAATCTGTCAAAGCTCTTACTCTAGACAAAGCAACGAAACTCATGCCTACAGCAAACTCTTTTAATCCAAGTCCCACAACTGCTGAATCAAGAGTCATTCCTTGGCATTTATGTAATAGTTATAGACCATGCTAGTTGTAAGGGAATCTGTTGCCGAGTACATTTAACATGATTTTCAGTCCAAGATCTAGAGACAGGGCATATTGGCATAACCTTGGATGATGAAAGGACGGTCCTTGGTAATTGTCGAACTCTACCAATATGCAGAGAGGCTGGTCAGACGGCGGTTTAGTGTTTGGAGCGTAGATTATGTCGCTAATCGTACCAGTTGCTCCATTCACAAGCCCGCGTGCCGTCCAGAGGTTCGATCGCAACATAACACGACTCCCAACAGACATGTAAACAATAGATTGAAGTCCCTGTGCATCGTCTTCGGTTCCCTGGGCTGCGGTTGTGCAATTATGTTGTGCAGAGATTTTGGCAACAGGTTGACCAAGAGATGCTAACATTTCCATGTTCGTGCATATACTGTAGCCTTGACCGGTTCGAGATGGAGTGAATTTATGAATTTTAGTTGTTCGGTTTGGGATAGTGAGTTTTTAAATCTAGTTGAAAGAACTTTCCAGTCTTCTTGAGATGCGCAGCCGTCACTTAGTCGGGATAAGAGGTCACGAAATGTGCCTGGCTAGGAGAGACACCATTTTGGCCGTTGTACAACAGACTGTGTATGACATTTACCAAAGGTTCTGTATGCTAGTCATTCCTTCGTTGGAAAGGCCGTAGTGTGAGGACTTGTCGCTGAAAAGAGCACGGTCACAGACTGGGGGTAGCTGTTTGATGTCTCCAAACAAATACACAAAAAGATTGCCAAAGGGTTGTTTTGCAAATGACGGCTTGGCCTGAGACAACGTTTGTTAATCATTGCCATAAGATTGCAACCAATCATGCTGTACTCTTCTATAAATAATAATTCTACGTTCTTCATGTCTAGTTGAAACCTCCTGGCATCTTTACCAAACAAATCACAGAACGTTGATGAATTTGTCCCAATGTGCAGAGCTGAGTGGATATGCTTCCGTTAATGTTGAAGGCAGCTACACCGGTCGGAGCCATCAAAATGAAACTTCCGTCACCCAACACACCCTTCAATTTTCGAGTCATTGCCTTGATAAGAGTGCTTTTTCCAGTACCAGCAGTGCCTTGGACAATGATTCGCCTCACTACATCGTCATTTTTAACATTAGTAACAGAGGACATTTGGCAGGTGACGAGGTCTAATATTTCCTGCTGCTCGGAGGAATAGACTAAAGTAGGTGCAGCTACTTCTTCGTGAACCAACTTTAATTTTTGCACATTTAAGAGAAAGGTAGAGACCAATTCTACATTCGGATAGTTTGAATACGAGTTTGTCCAAGGGAACAATGTATCTAAATCTCTCAATCCGACCTCGCTGTGAACCACAGAGTCATTAGGTCCCATTGCGGAGATTTTCATCCATTCTTCGTGCTCTTTGACTGGATTTGTTTCCTCGCATTCAACATCATCTTCCTCGGCCTCTCCAATCAACTCGAATGGCATCTTCAGATTCTGATTGTCATACATGTTTTCCCAAGAGACGTTCGTTGGGTTGAGGTCTTCGATGTCCCTCCAAGCACAATTAAGAGTGACTTGCTGCTTGAAAAACGCCTCGTTCTTGTCGGGATTTTCCCCTAGACTTAATCTTGGGAACAACCTAACAACAGCCGCCTTTCTACGACGTATCCATCGTTTATTGAAATAGTACTGAGAAGCAGTATCTTTCAGACTCAAGTGTGACATGTCAGATGGACGGGAAGGATATTGCGACAGGATGCTCTTTGTACAGTCCACATCACCAGTTTTCTCTAGGTCGAGAAGAGGCACCCAATTGTCCCCGCCAATAGTTAAAGACACAAATGCCCTGCTTGAATGAAATAAAGGATAGCTCATCACTAAGTGGCAGCATTCCTGAGCTGATATATCGCGCTCGGCAATTGACTGAACTATCAGCTTTTGCACAGCAAGTTTTGCTGGATCGTGGTCTTTAACAGAAGACTGTAAGATGTTTGAAAGGAGATCTTTAAAGGAATCAGATTGTGGCTCACTTTTAGCAGCATATTTCGCAATATAATTTATTACAGCTTGCTTTGACACAACTACCTGAATGTCGATATTTGCCCTCCATGATTGTATTATAAACTGATTGTATCTATTCAGAGAGGATCATTCCTTTCGGTTTCCAACTGCAGATTACCAATCTCATTGTATGATAGGTTTGTGGTAGCACACATTGGGAAGGGAAACTTGAAGCGACAAGTAAGTAACCCCGACTTTTTGTTCTTTCTAAGACACGAATCTGTACATTTGGTGTGGCGCTGTACTTTGTTCAACATTTCAATTAAGTCCTTGTTTGGGTCATCGACGTCACTAATGCGATTGCCACACGGATGAACAAGAGCTGGCGGATGATTTAGACCTGGATTAATGGTTGACACGAGGGAATTGAAATACGATGTTGCAAGACTTACGTCTCCTGTATCATCAAAATTTAAGTTTTCAACATTTGGCGTTCGTCTAACCACAACAGACCGTGGACATGGCTACTGCCTCGATGTTGCCACTCGTACCTGTACCAAAAGTCTTTTATTTTAAACTTTGGTTCAAGTAGATGCTTGATGTAAAACCCAGCTCGTTCCTGGAAGAACCAAGCAACAATCAACGGATTTTCACATAGCAGACGGGATCTTAAACGGGCAGCAGTTAATGGCAACATGCCTTCAAACTTAACATCAGGAGC
This sequence comes from Sweltsa coloradensis, assembly GCA_024449915.1. NCBI lineage: Eukaryota > Metazoa > Arthropoda > Insecta > Plecoptera > Chloroperlidae > Sweltsa > Sweltsa coloradensis. Next base: position 5,461 of record JAMZAV010003487.1, read on the forward strand.
AAGAATATCGTATAATTCAGGCGAGAATTCAGGCCAGTGAAGATCTGCGGCACTTAGAGAAAAAAATACTGTTGGACAACCGAGAAATTCAACCATGTCTTTAAGTTCGGACGAACGCTTAAACCAGTAAGACTTTGTTATCCTCAAAGAGGACGCAAAAAACATGATTTTGTTAGCCAAATTTGAATCCATTTCGAGCATGCATTTCAACTGCGCAGCGGTTTTCCCTTTCATGTCAATTTTATTTACAAGTACATTTCCCTGACTGATGGCATTCCAGCGCAGAACCGAGTTCAGTGCAAAGAATCGAAATCTGCTGTCCTTTGCAAACCGACCGTCACTAAATCTCATCAAAAATTGAAAGTATTTCACAGCTGTAATTTGGCGCATCCTAGATGTGTCTCGTAAATCACAGTTTCCAGTTGGGAATAGAGTTGGGAATGCTTGGACTATGTACCCCTCTGATGTAAACTCGTTTATCGGGCTGTCACCCATCTTGGGCCACGGTACTGGTTTGGGCAAAAGAGCATCATCAATACGTTTCTTGATGGTTGACTGGCAACAGTTGTGGTACACAGTTGTAATCTACAGTACCGTCGGTGGTAATGTCATTTGCCGAATCAACTGTGTTTATATCTTCACCGTCCACCTGCATGAATTTAAGAATACCATACACGTTGCCGTCATTAGGTAATTGGGAGAGAGCATCCTCGTCAATCAAAATGTCATTGTAAAATTTGTTATTTGCCTTAATTAAGCCATGAAAGCGCATTACGTAAACGAGTGGAACACACGTTGAAATCAGCTATGTTGTCGTTAGTAGATGAAATACGACGAACAACAATGACTGAAGTCAGGCTGTGGAGAGAATTTGGCAAATGTTGAGCAAAGGATTTAACGTCTTGAGGAAAATTAATCACGTTGCCACTGTACGCAAACTGTTGACCTTTCACTCTATACACAGAAACAACGGGATGTACACGGGCAATCAGTAAAGTTTCAATCATGGATAGACAAGAAAGCTCATTAGGGACATACCCGGGTACATATTGTTAGCTGCCGTGAAGAGACCAGGCGATCGCTTGCATGCACTGCACACTCCAGAAACAGTTTTAAGCCGGGAAACTTGACTTGACACTCACCACACGATGCCCATTTCAAGTTACCCATATGTGTCTCAAACTGAAGTTTCAGGGAAGCATCAGTGACCCCTGACTTAGCACTAGCTCGATGTGCAATGACGTCTTGTTCATGCCGAGCAGTTGTCTCTCCTAGACTTTCCCTCTCACGTGATAACTTCATTAGACCTTGTTGTTTGGCTCTCCTAGAAGCTGACTGTTCAGGACATTCCTGGGAGATTGTAGTCTTTGTCCGAGCTAGATCTAACGATATCCTGACATCGTTTTGCTCTGTTGATTCATTTTTACGTCTCGTTGCATTACGTTTAGAGTCGTCCTCTTTTCTCTGAAGATTTTCGGCGGGACTTTCAAGTGAACGTATAGTAGCTTTACGTTTAGAGTCGTCCTCTTTTCTCTGAAGAGTTTCAGTAGTAGTTTCGTTAGCACGACTTACACGCACGCGTTTAGCACTATTAACACGTTTCGTTTTGTCAGATTGCTTTTTCCGTTTTCTATTTGGTTTCAAGTTCTTGGCGTTATCCATCGCGAAGCGTAACCAGTTACAAAAGTTATATAATATACAAAGAAACAAAGTAAATTTGACACAAATTTACAAAACCAGTAAATTGCACCACACTGTCCTAGTGTGGTTCGGACAGTCAAGTGGTGGACACAACCAGCCACAGGCCGTCCACTGCGAGATCTACAACAAGGAGTGAAGACGAAGCGCCTGCACTGCTGTGGTATAGACAACTAGCATGTCGCGTGTGTGTTGCGAGTGGTTTAGGCGGGTGCACTCCGCTTCGATTAGGCGCTGATTGCTCAACCTCGGCGCTCACTGACGATATTGTAGTACATCGCTCTCAGGTCAACAAGTACTTTATCGAGATTCATTCCTCCCCACTCACGCCAACTCAGTATCGCTTACTCCATTCGTAGTGCAACGATCATATTATCTTATCAGTTCTCTCACACCAATATTACGTGGTCTTCCAAACTAATGTCCAACATTATTCATCTGTCACGTAATAAATATCGGAGCATTTAATAGTTAAACTGATAATATCTCATAAATGAATGAACGACAATCACAACAAAAGCTGATATGAAACTACACAGAATCAAGATTTCAACCTCTTTTACAAAGACAACACGAGACTCTACGTAGCGCGCTCTCGTCGGGCCGGTCAGATGCATGGGGGGGGGAGCTCGTGAAAGAGATCACCAGTCTATTTTTTAATTTATAATTTCTTGTAGGTTTAAATAAATCAATATAAATAATGACTTTTGAGTTAATAAATTATCTTCTTGGAGATGGAAGAACTTTTTCAATGTTATTACTATTCGTAGCCTAGGCCTATTTATCCGAGAAGAGGACTTTTTCAAATAACAATAACAACTATTGTATTGTAAATTACAACAATAACAAGTGTTCTGACTTCTAAAACCGGCCCGTCTGGTCACCTATTTAAACTGGAAATCACTCTGTAACAATAATTATTTTAAATTGAACATTCAAAATGCGAATCGTGTTCAACACGTATTAGCGTGAAACATTAACAAATTCCAAGATAAAACAAAATCATCTAATTTTTATTTCCCATTTAACACCCCTCTAAAATAATAAGTGGGTGTAAAAAATGTAAAAAAGTTCTAACCAACGGGCATCGAACCCCAACCCTCCGCGCGGTAGGCTGAATGCTTACCACTAGGCCATGCCAGCCTCGCACATATCGTCCCTCTAGCTGCTACTAACAAATGGCTATCGATATTTTACAAAATCACATTTTTATTAATTGTAGGATTAAATCGCAATGGATCTAGCTGATTTTGTTAGCAGTTCTCAATAAACTCGTACCGGATGTCTGTTTAAAATTTCAGCCCAATCTGTTCAGCGGTTCGGCTGATTTTCGACGAACAGACAGACAGAATCACAGAATGAGAACCGTTCGAGTTGAATGGAGATACTCAGTCGCTCCGCTCCCTCGTTTAAATTACTAGGGAAACGCCAAAGTCGTTGTTAAACGAGTGAGTGAGTGAGCCAAGTGTTGAGTACCCGGGAACATCCCCTTTCCTCCCCTATACCTAAGGATCTAGCCCAGTATGAGGAATGATACCGGGTACTCAACACATGGCTCACTCACTCGTTTAACAACGACTTTGGCGTTTCCCTAGATATTTAAATTGAACATTTGAAATGCAAATCGTGTTCAAAACGTATAAGCGTGAAACATTAACACATTTCCAAGATAAAACAAAATCACCTAAGTTTTATTTCCCATTTAACACCCCTTTAAAAATAATATGTGGGTGTAAAAATATAAAAAAAGTTTGAGCTAACGGGTATCGAACCTCAACCCTCCGTGTGGTAGGCTAAATGCTTACCAATAGGCCATGTAAGCCACGTAGATATCGTCCCGCTAGCTGCTACTAAACAAATGCTATCGATATTTAAAAAATCACATTTTTTTTATTGTTGGATTTAAATCGCAATAGATCTAGTTGATTTTGTTAGCAGTTCTCAATAATTTCGTACCGGATGTCTGTTTAAAATTTCAGCCCAATCTGTTCAGCGGTTCGGCTGATTTTCGACGTACAGACAGACAGACAGACAGACAGATAGACAGACAGACAGAATCACAGAATGAGAACCGTTCGAGTTGAATGGAGACACTCGGTCGCTCCGCTCCCTCGTTTAATAAAAATGAAATGCAAACATTATTACTAATTTAATGAACATTTAATTTTTTGTTGTTTACCAAATTTTATTCGATACTGTAAATGCAAAACTAAAATATTGAACTGAAGTAAAGTACATTATTACACTTTTAATTATGCTACATAGTTTAAGACAACAAATTTAGATAAAAATATGTAACTATTTAAAAAGTATGTTATAAAAATGGAATGACATTCCATTGTTCAAATACAAGGAAAAACACGAATATTATTATACAAAATAGTTTAAACAAAAGTATTGAACTAAACAATGCAGATGTCACTTTGCTGTTTTTAAAAAATAAAATAAAATAAAATATTAAAATGTTTCAACCAGAACAACTCATGTCAAGTGGTGTTGATTCTTTTGGAACTCTTTGGAATATTTTAGCTCCGAGTATGTGGCGCACTGCGTAAGCAAAGCAAAGCTAACCTTACTTTTTCATGGAAGCTGTTTTTTTCGTTTATTCAAGATTATCCTGATATTCCTCTCTCAAGGATTTCCCGTGGGAATAATTTGCATATACTAAGGTAAGCTTGATGTACTTATAATTAAATTCAATAAAGTTTTAAAGATAATAAGGCTTTGTATGATAAGACCGTGGTCCTAGGCCATGGTCCTAGCACTATGATCGGCAATTCCTCCTCCTAGCGTCTTGGACTTCAAATTCCAACTCGACACCTTCTCGCGGTTTGGCCCGTGAATAGGGGAGTTTCACTCCCTGAAACTAATGGCGAGCTCTGGGTCGTCGTCGGGGAACCCCTTCCCTTTGACTACCTCCCCGACGGCGACGACAAAGACAACACGGACGGATGATGACACAGACGGAGACGACCACGACGTGGGGGAACCCCGGCCCTCCCCATATGCTTGTGGCTGGTTCTGACCAGCACAGGCCTGTCCACCCCTTGTCCCCCCGCGTCATCCCTTACGTCCCTCCCTTCGTCTCGATTAGCCAAGTTGCATAAATATGAGACGTAAAGCAATATCCAATCAATTGGACGTTCAGCCAATCAAGGCCCCGCTTCAACCTAGATAATATTATGTTGATATACTTGGCCCATGTTTTTAAGATTAATTGTTCACTGCGTCTAAATGTATAATCGAATATACTGCGAAAATTCGCAGCGCCTTTGATGTGATATTGCTTAGCGAAGACTTAATGTTAGTAGGCCTAGGCCCTACCGTTAATTCGCCAACTGGCTCTGAAGTTCAAACACAAGAAATGCTAAATAACAATCCATTATTGAGCTCCGTGTCAGTGAAACTTTTAAACAAAGCGTAAGAGTTTTGTCAATAACTGTAATTATAACAAATTCTAAAATATTAAGAAGCATTCCCAGCGAAAAAAATATTCTTATGTAAATTTATTTATGATGTTAGGCCAAGCAACTTGTTTGGTTCCGCGCATGACCCAGAGGCAGATACAAGGAGGGGAGATGGTCCCCCCCCCCCCACCCTTGACCATCAGACTCTGACTGTCATTTCGTATAGCGAGCTATCACTATCGTAAATCTATTTTTCAAAGTTGCAAATTTAAACAATTTAAGGGGCACTGTCGTCTCAATCATTACCCTAGAAGGATACGGGTGTTGCCAGTTAATGATGACATTCTTCTTCCAATGATCAACTCATATAATCAAAAAGTGAAAATATAATGAAAAAATACAAGGCAAAAGCTGGGATCACCCCTAAATATTTCTCGCCCCCCACTCATAAGTCGAAGATAGATACGTTATTATGTCACTATCTTACGCTCGCTCACTCAATGGCATTCAGTATGACTCGCCTGTCTCGCTTGCTCTTTCTTGTGGCTACTGAGAATGTGTCTCTGTTACGTCCCTCGCCTCTTTGTGATGGCAAAAGTTCTCGAGTATGGGAAATGTGAGGGTAGCAACTACTTCTTTCATTTACATTATTTACTACATAAACAACATTTACTAAACAATGTACATGGTAAAAACTGAACATAAAACTTCGCTAAATTGACCTAAAAGAAAAGGTTAATCACCTATGTTTACTCGTTATTGTAGTCGCACAATGCTAGATTTACAACTCTGTAATTGAAACGATTTTATGATATGCATTTAACTACCTCTAGCATCCCAATCCTTTGCTTACAGAACCCGTCAAGTTATCGGCCATGGACACCGGGATAGATATCAAGGAAGAGCCCGCCACGTGGGATGACCCCGGCTGTCATCCCAACACCGAGGATCGTCCATCTCCATTCGAGGCCGTTTACACGACTCACTACCCGTCTGACATGCAGGTTCCACGCACTGCTAGAGGTGAGTTCGTAAGCAGCATAATTATACAACTGATGAGCATTGTGCGTGATTCAAGGATATACAGTGTAATTTCCTTTGCTAGGTGACCTACAGAAAAGCATAAATCATGTATTTTTCTACTCCACAAAGTTTCTGCAGTTTATGCAGTACCCACATATTTAAATAATGCATAATAATGTGCGTGCAAATGCATAAAAACAATGAATAATTGTTAATGCTCATTTGAGAAAAAAGTATATTTTTGTGCAGGTCTAAGATCATTGCCTAAGAATTAAACAGATAAGAAGACTTTTATTAAAGATTCAATAAACTATAGGTTGTAATGTTCACAAACACACTAAAGATACATTACAAAATTTATAATTATATGCTAGATTTTTTAAATGATTGTCATTTTACTCCATCTCAGGTCAAGAAACCTCCCGATATTTTTTAGTTTTTTATTAAAGATGTTTGCGCTACTGGCCGTAGTAAATAACTTGACCTAAGGCAGCGTCCTACATCATGACTAGTCTAGAAGATATCCTATGTCGCTCGCCTGCAATTGAAACACGGATTATGAGTCATGGGTGCGGGGCCGATCAGCCTCTCAAGTCAGAACACACGTATTCTTGAAAATACTCGTTTGGTTCTTGGGTTAGCGTCTCTGCTTTCTAATGCAGAAGTTTCAGGGTTCGAATCTCGCAAAAGGCAGAAGTTTTTATCCTTTGATTTAGAATTAAGTCTCATCAGTTCTTGGGTTAGAAGTTGTAAGTGGGGTGACTTTGGGAGCGTCCTTCTAACGAGGCACATAATAAATTATATTCAAAGTTGTTCTGATCGCCTTGTATGAGTATGGCGTGGATCCGGCAGGTGTTCGCACTGTCCCATCTGATTGCTTTATTTTAAATTTAATATACGATTTTCGGTTTGTTATCCTCACTCGTCGTTTGCGTATGGCCTACAGGGTTGGCTTGGTCGCTTGGAGGGGGGGGGGGAAGTCTTCCACTGACATTCAGTTTATATGACTGAGTTTTGAGAAGGGTAACCCTAAATACGATTTTTTTTAAATTTATTAACAATGAAGGAACATCAATTTAATTTGTTTCTGTTTTCACCTAAAGGTAACAATGAAAACTTTTTCATCGTAAATAGAACATATTTTTCCTATTCATGAAGACTTTGGTCAGCCATTTCTTGAAGTCGAAGACAATTTTTCACTAATTGGTCGATGTAAACATTATTTCTTGTGACTCAACGAGACCAATATTTAATTAAAATATAAGTTATGTAATAAGAAAGGCAGAACATTTCTCAGTATGCACACAGCATATCGTCTTTATACATAAAAAATTTGATACGTAGATCGATAAGTAGGAACGCAAAATGTCGAAATCTTTCACAAAGTTAAGGTACGTTATTTACAAATATCTTAAGGTAGTGTCCAAGTTACCGCAAAAGACCTTATCGAACTGTCGTAATTTGCTCATTAACATTGTTTGCTTATGACGTTTAGAGGCAAAGTTAAATTCATTACATATCAAAGAACACTCGAAATTCTACAGTTTAGTTTAAGTCATCTATGTGTACTTATACAGCCTAAAAAAGAACGAAGACCTATGGGACCTGCCACACGGGCGTGGTGAAGGGTAGGTGGGTGACCGCTCTGCCTAAAACCTACGTATACCGCTGGTACGAGCAGATTGAGGGATCGAGAGCTAGTGTAACGCCTTTGTTCTCCTCGGGACGTCTACTCGGGCAGTCCTGTTAGTGGAGGAACTATATGACTGTCAAATGTGTACACCATTCTTTCGGATGGGACGTAAGCCGTTGTTTCCCCTTGGCTATTTGAAAGGAGGAGGCTACGTGCCGTACCGGGTTTTTTCCCCTCACTCCCTTCTGTCCATGAATTCACTCCTTTATCTATCACCACTCATCGTCCTCGAATACCAAAGTGCATACTATAAGATGTTTAAGCATAGTCACCAATCAATCAATAAATCAATAAGTGTAATATAAAATTCCTTGAGTGCCAGAAATGTCTGGTGGTCGGATAGTAAGTATTGATAGAAGGTTTAACATTGTCTTTGTCACACCATAGCATTATATACCCATCAATACCCAATAGCCTCTTGTCTGGTGACCTTGTGGTAGTCCTGCACTCTGCACTAGTATAGTTTAAGACAATGTCATTAAATCTTAATCGGGACAAACGACGCGAAACAGCTTTATGATTGGTGACATTCAAAATTTAATACATTTTTACGTCTGCCCTCATATATGATTTTGAATTTTATTCCCATCAGCATCAGCACAGTCATCACAGACACAGGAACATCAGTTTTCGTCGTGTTCCTAAATGAGCCCGCATGTATCCTCGAATGCTGTCAAAAAAAAAAAGAAGAATGGAAACTCGAGATATCAAGTGAGACCCTTGGACATGAGTCTGCATCACAACGCGTGAAAGCTTTCGTCCCGACTCGACTTACTCCAAAGTTGAGCCATTATGAGGTCCTCTGATGTCACCAATGAAGGGAGGAAGTGGGACTTACATCAGGAAGATCCTTTGGACATGGTCTGCATCACAGACGTGTGAAACCTTCGGGGGGGGGGGGGGGGGGGCCCGACTTCGCCTAACTCCGAAGTGGAGCCATTTATGAGGTCTCTGATGTCAATTAAGGAGGGTCTATTAATAATATGTATCAGGGAGTGACACACATCAAGAAGAACCCCGGACATGGAGTCTACATCACGACGTGTGAAAACCTTCGTCCCGACTTCGACTTACTCCAAAGTGAGCCATCACGCGGTCTCTGATGTCACCAGAGGACTGGGAGTGGACACACATCAAGGAAGAACCCTTGGACATGGAGTCTGCATCACAGAAGTGTGAAACCTTCGTTTCGACTTATTTAGAATCAGTCGCTCCAAACACCTATGATATCATCAGTGAGAGAGTGGAACCCAGGAATAAAGAGGAAAATCCGAATAAAATAATTGATACTCCTCGACGAATGGATGATACCATTGTGCCATATTCACCTTGCTACGAACTAAGCTCCTTAGTACCTTTAGATATGATCAAAGAAGAATGCGATTTAAAGATTGAAGAGAAATCAATTGAAATATTTACATTCCCTGATGATTTTCCAAACGTTAATCTACCAACAGAGGAAGACCAACTGATAGGTAAGTAGAGCAATGTTGAGTGTTAAACATCATTTTTATTTTTGTACTAAATATTATAAATATTTGATATAAGTGGCTCGTTAGTGTTGTGGCTAGCGTCTCTCCTTCCAATGCTGAAGGAAAGTGATCGTTTCCCGATGTAGGTTGAAATTTTTTAACTTCTCTTTTGGAATTAGGTCCATCAATTCTTGGGATAGGAATTTGTAAACGGTGACTTTAGAGCCGTACTAGAAACGAGGCACATAATAACTTCAAAGTTGTTCTGAATCGGCCTTGTTGATTCTGGCAATGATCCGCTGGTGTTTGCACTGTCCATACCACTTATGGTAATATATCCTATTTAAAAAGAGAGTATTTGGTTCGTTATTCCTCACTCGTCGATTGCGCTGGGGCCTACAGGTTGGGCTTGGTCACTTTGGTTTAATGTTCTTCACTGAAAATCAGTTATATGACAGCGGGTAGACTCTTACTACGAGTTTATGAATTATATATTTAATTCATATCTTATTTATTTTATTCAAATTTTGTGACATGTTGGCCTTCAAGGTACATGATTCAAATAAAATACCATACACAATTAAGCATTGTTTTTTTTAAATAATAATAAAACACCTTTATTGATTTATACATAGAACAAAATATAGGCAATAAGCCAATAATACATAAAATAAGTGACATAAATGATGGTATACAAACATAATGATGAAATATGAAATTAATCGAAAACATTGAAATTTAGGAAGAACATACCAAATGAAGCTAAGAAAAAACAATGTTATGATAAGTCATCAAAGAATTCATTAATTGAGTAATAAGATTTTGATAATAAGAAATCTTAGAGCTTGATTTTAAAAGATATTGGTGATGATAATGTTTTTTTATGAGTTGGAATTTTGTTATAAATTGTAAGGCAAAGATAGTGAGGACTTTTGGAATACAGGGACGTATTGTGAGAAGGAACATGGATTTTGGTTGATGAACGAGATGAGTAGGAGTAATTGGAAGAGTTTTGGCGGAAGAGAAATGGATTATTGTTGACGAATATGGCTGCTTGATTAATAAGGGAGCAAAAAAAGTTTTAAATAAAACATAATACTCTAACATCTCACTAATTTCAGTCATAAACTGTCAGTCAGAAAATGATTTTAATTGCTTAACAAATAGACGTCTAGAACAAATTCTTTCTCTTTGGGTTCCAGGTTCTGTGTATCTGTGTGCTGGTTGCTCTCTGGGGTTCAGAAGGCCAATCTATCTGGAGCGTCATGAGCTATTTTGCAATTCTCTGAAGGAGCGCAATGACGAGAATGCGAAGAGAACAGCAACCGGGCAAGATGTGACGCAGCAGGAGATCGAGATGAGTGGAGCTTCTGAGAAGTCAATGCCAAGGAGTAGCGAAGATGTTGCAGCGAGGAAGACGACAGCTAAAAGTAACCAGCTGGGCGAGGTCAGCGGTGAAGAGCTGAGAGACACCTGTCACCTTCCGAGAACACGTGTCCCCTAGTCCGGTCTTTAGAGTGTGGGATGGAGGGCAACAGTTCAATACATACTGAACAAGTGTTGACTATTTGCGAGGGATAGTCCCTTCAGTGCGATATCTGCGCGACAAGGTTCACAGAGATAGAAACACTCGTCAAGCACAAAAAGCCCCTCGGAGAGAGACGCTTCGCTTGTGCTATCTGCCTCCAAGAGGTTCGCGTGGAAGAGTCACCTCACACAGCACTCCAGGACTCATACAGGAGAGAAACCCTTTGCATGCGCTATGTGTCCTGCGAGCTTCAGGCAGAATGGTCACCTCACCAGACATGTCAGACAACATACCGGAGAGAAACCTTTCAAGTGTACCGTGCCTGACTGTGTGGCACGATTCTTTAACAGTAGCGGCCTCACTTACCATCTGAGAACTCATACAGGAGATAAACCCTTTGCATGCGCTATGTGTCCTGCGAGCTTCAGGCAGAAGGGTGACCTCACCAGACATGTCAGACAACATACCGGAGAGAAACCTTTTGCGTGTACAGTGCCTGATTGTGCGGCACGGTTCTCCAAAAGTAGCAGACTCACTTACCATCTGAGGACACATACAGGAGATAAACCTTTCAAGTGTACCGTGCCTGACTGTAAGGCAAGGTTCTCTAACGGTAATTGCCTCATTAGACATGTGAATGTGCATTCATTACTTTTAAGTGCACTCTGTGCCCCTGAAGGTTCGCACTGAAGAACAACCTCACTAGGCACACGAGCACACACCCCATGGCCACAGCTGATACATTTGTGCGTGATCTGTGACCGTCTAATAACCACCAGAGCAACTGTTTCTTAAATCACAAAAGGAAGATGCACTGTTAATCTCGAGGTCAGAGTTTTAATTGATTTCTGCTGTGTGCTTGTACTTGAGACGTTTAGAATAAATTTGGAACCTTATAATTCACTACCAGGCACTTAATATTGAGAAAGATGAAAGAAACAATTTTCTTTAAAAGTTATTTGAAGGGGAAAAGAAGACGAGTGATGTAGGATTGAGAATTTGTGAACTATATCATTCATGAATGTACTAATTAGTTATTACTTGATATAAGCACGAGTCATATAAATAATTTTAACCAAACTAAAAAAGTGTTGGCGAAATACTTGCGCATAAAATTGTAAGTAGAAAGGATTTGCATATGGTATACGACTTATATGGATAATGTCCATTTTTCATGAAGACTATACCCTTGGTTTGGTTTGCAGTGATGACAGCAAAAATTTAAAACTGAGGACGTTTTGAACTACATTTCTCCAATAAGTGTATTGTATTATATTTTTCCATTACAGTATAGCAAATTTGGATATTGTGGTTGAATGTCATATATTTTTCGCCACAATAACTTTATCGTTGAAGTTGAGAATATAATAATATTTTTTATTGTGATGTGGCTGATCCGACATCGGGTTTTGTGTTACATGTATCAATTAAATTTTTTTTTTTCCGGTTTGTTTGCATAGTACTTATGAGAAAAGCTACAATGAACGTTGAGAGATTGACAAACGTATGAAAATAAATTTTCACACCATCAAGTTTGAGCAAGAGCGGGATCTTATAATATTTTTCCGAGCGAAACATGATTAATTTGTTTGGAACTCTTTAATGTAAATGTATTTCTTCAATGTGCAATGTTTAATGCTTTAAGTTAGTGTTCATGTAAAAAAGGCAACAATTCGTATGTATAAAATAAATGTATGTTTTTAATATGTATTTTTAACGATCGTTTCGGTACAGTGGTTTGGAATCCAATAGCTCGGGTCCTTAGATACCAAAAAGGCTTAGTTCGGGTTTAGTGATAGAGGGGTGAAATTTTTGGGTCATTTACTCAGAAAACGTGCTTTAGTAAATTTTCCAGGTGGTCCTAATCGATTTTCCCCCCGTTTAGGGGTGACCTTGGTGCAAAGATAGGGGTAGAAATTATTTTTAAATAGACTAGGGGTGGCCTTATAGAAGTAAAAGTGTGGTATTTAAAAATTTTGTGTAAGTATGTATTCAATGTATTATTTAATCTAAAAATGTATTATTTTTAAACAGGGGTGTCCAAAAATTGCTATTTTTGAAAAAATGGTGGTAAGTATAGCTTGTGATGACTCAGCTTTCGGGGATGATAATAGAAGCGTGAATTTTGGATCATTTACTCTGAAATATGCAATGAGTAATTTTCGAGGTGGTCCGCACCGAAAACTGTTCCCGTTCAGGGGTGACCATGGTGCAAAGTTAGCGGTAGAAATTTTTTTTAATAGACTAGGGGTGAGCCTTATAGAAGTAAAAGTGTGGTATTTAAACTTTTGTGTAAGTATTAATTCAATTCAATTGTTTAAAGCTAAAAAAAATTATCATTTTTAACAGGGGTGTCCAAAATTGTTACATTTGCCCGAAATTCAAAAATACGTTCAAAATGCTAGAAAGCATAGCTTGTGATGACTAATCTGAAAAGAATTTAAATACTGAACATGAATTTCATACAAAATCAAAAGTCAAGGTCACCAGGGTCAATCAGGGCCACATTTGAAATTTAATTAGTATTGTGTTGTCTAATCGCCACGAACAGACCACATAAAAGTGTTTATGTTGATACTTTTTACCATAATCGTTTGTCCAGGATAATATATGTACATAAAACAGCAATTCTATATTCAGGGTTGTACAAAATGACTTTCTGGGTCTTGAGTTTTTTAATATACTGTAACTTGAGCCACCATAGGTTGTGACCACTCATTTTGAAGTTAATCTTAAGTTGGTCACGGTTATGCTTTACACTTACGTGTAGAAATAAATAATAATATTACCTGAAAGTACGGCGTTGGTCAAGGGGGTGTAACAATACACACAATTATACGGTTTCAGTGGATTTTACACTTAGTCAGTAGCATACCTTAGCTTACAAATAGCATTCCTTTTTGCACTTGCACAATGCACAGCAAGGCTGCCCACTCTTCAGACACTTGCAACAGTCTAAGATGCAGTCATTCCTGCACTTGCAGGAGATGACTTCGTCGCAGGAGTTCATTGCGTCAGGCAAAGTCGTCCACAGAGGTTCCCACGATCCAGCTGAATTTTTGAGATTCACTGGATCGTGGAACCTCTGTGGACGACTTTGCCTGACGCCATGAACTCCTGCGACGAAGTCATCTCCTGCAAGTGCAGGAATGACTGCATCTTAGACTGTTGCAAGTGTCTGAAGAGTGGGCAGCCTTGCTGTGCATTGTGCAAGTGCAAAGGGGAATGCTATTTGTTAGCTAAGGTAAACTACGACTTAGTGTACTATCTACTGAACCATATGATTGTGTGTATTGTTACACCTCCCTTGCCCAACGCCGTACTTTCAGGTTATATTATTATTTATTTCTACACGTAAGTGAAAAGCATAACCGTGACCAACTTAAGATTAACTTAAAAATGAGTGGGCACAACCTATGGTGGCTCAAGTTACAGTATATTGGAAATTCAAGACCCAGAAAGTCATTTTGTGCAACCCTGAATATAGAATTGCTGTTTTTATATATATTATCCTAGACAAACGATTAAGGTAAAAAGTATCAACATAAACACTTTTATGTGGTCTGTTTGTGGCGATTAGACATCACAATACTAATTAAATTTCAAATGTCGTGGCCCCGATTGACCCTGGTGACCTTGACTTTTGATTATGTATGAATTCATGTTCAGTATTTAAATTCCTTTCAGATGAGACATCTCACAAGCTATGCTAACTAGCATTTTGAACGTATTTTCGAATTTCGGGCAAATGTAACAATTTTGGACACCCCTGTTAAAAATTATTTAAATAAATTTTAGCTTTAAACAATTAAATTGAATTAATACTTACACAAAATGTTTAAATACCACACTTTTACTTCTATAAGGCTCACCCCCAGTCTATTAAAAAATAATTTCTACCGCTTACTTTGCACCATGGTCACCCCTGAACGGGGAACAGTTTTCGTTTCGGACCACCTCGAAAATTACTCATTGCATATTTCCGAGTAAATGATCCAAAATTCACGCTCTATTACTCATCCCCCAAAGCTGAGTCATCACAAGCTATACTTACCACCATTTTTCGAAATAGCAATTCTGGACACCCCTGTTAAAATAAATACATTTTTTATATTTAAATAATTACATTGAATACATACTTACACAAATGTTTAAATACCACACTTTTACTTCTATTAGGCTCACCCCTAGTCTATTTAAAAATAATTTCTACTCCTAACTTTGCACCATGGTCACCCCTAAACGGGGGAAAAATCGATTAGGGCCACCTGGCAAATTACTCAGCACGTTTTTCTGAGCTAATGATCCAAAATTCACGCCTCTATCACTAAACCCCGAATGGTTTGTCTAAGCAACCAGGCTACAAGGGTAATACTGTGAATAAGCTACTGGCTTCGATGTACTGGTCTGCTCAAAATGGAATGTTAAATTTGAGAGTCGGCCCATGTCAACGTGCCATTACGCTGGAATATGCTTTAGTTTGGATGTTTTTTTTAATTTCCTTTGGAGGAGTGACGAGATACTTTAAAGTGTGCACCGTAAGAAACATATCCTTATGTACGGTCACACTTAGCAGCTTGCGGGAGATAAAGTTTTAAACTAGGAAACGCTCAGCTGGACGCGTTGATAAGCGAGCACGTGCTATAGCTAGAACCACATTGCAATTTTTTTAAATTTTAAAATTTGCGGCGTTCACTGTCCACGGAGTCATGTTTCCATTATTATTTATTATTGGCAAGGTAGGTCTATTTGGGTAAACCTTTACTTTGCGGATAAAATCCACCGCCATCTAGAGGACCTTGACATCATTTCTTTGGGAAAACTATTTGAACTATTTTTTAACAAATATTACACTGCTTCCTCGATAGTATTTTGAGTCTTCTAGGTGGCAGTGCATAGTGCGAACCTCGTGCGACTATTCGTTGCCATGGTAACGTTACTTTTGATATAATGTAATTTCCATCTACCACTACTTATCGGATCAAAATAAATTAAAATATTCGTGACCGGACGGACATTTTAAATGATTTGGCCACCTCAGATTTTGTCGCCGTTAAGTTTAAAAAAAAACTTTCGATTAATTAAATGTCACTTTTTAACTTTTTGAACGATTTTACCACAAAACTAATGGCATTCAATCGGGAACGAAGCTTGCGGATGGTCAAAATTTCAACTCGATCCGAGCCTCCGTTCGAAACGTTATGGCGAAACAAACAAACAAACAAAAAAAAAAAAAAACAACACAAAACCAGTGACTATTTTTTCCGGCAGAGTTAAATGGAGACGCTCGCTTCGCTCGCTTAACAAGTTCTGGTGTTGTTAAGAAATAATGTTTTACAAGTAGACGTACTCGCATCCTCTCCCCCGCCTTCTCAATTTCCTTCCACTACTCTGTTCCTTGTGTCCCGGCCAGCTGCCCTCACCTCTATCTTCTTCTCTCCTCTGTTCTTTTGCCTATTCCCAGTCAGAACCTGTCACTATAAACCAGGAAATTACTACTTTCTCTTGCATTATAATATTTTCTAAAGTAACTTTAATAATTTTGTTGATATTGTTTGGTAAACTGTTGAGACCAAAAAGAACCAATCCGGAGGAAACAAACTTTCTAATAAGGACGAAAAAAAATTGCAAAACACAGACCACTCTGCTAAACAGAATGTTGTACATTGCAAATAACAAAAAGAGATGTTAAGAGGGGACGCTGAGCTTGGCCCAACTCAAATGTGCGCACTCAGGTGTTGATGATTTCTGATGAAAGGTTGGTAATATCATTACCAAATTTTGTTGGATGCTAAAAAAGTACTTTTATATTGTTATCCTTATTTGGTTGCAAAAAATAAGCCTTAAAGATCCATTGCGAGACAAGTCAAAATGTAATTAAAGGGAAATGCAAAACATGGATTCCAATGCTGGAAATTTCCACCAAACCGTTTATCTTACGACTTTACCAAATTAACTTGCGTGTTCACATTGATTTGAACGTTGATACCCAGTATGCATATTTTTGTTTACAAAAACTGTTCACTTGGAATTAATTCCCGAATTTGACCGAAATGGAGTAAATTTCGGTGACATCACTAATAATTATTTATAAATTTCATGATTGGATGAGCGAAGCGAAGATTCCATTTCACTACGTGGAAAAAAAAATCCGGAATGTTTTTTTTTTTTCTTTCTTTCTTTTTGTATTTTTTTTTGTTGTTAACACGATTCCGGCTAAACCGATACTCCGATTGGTGATGAAATTTTATGGAGGCCTTCGAAATCTCTGAAATTAGAACTGCCACGTTTTTGAGCGCAATCGGGAAATTTTTTTCATTAAAAACGCAATTTTTACGATTTTTTTCCAATTTTAAAACATTTCTTTGACTTATAAAATCTACATGCTTTATCCTATTGTAATGATTTTTTCACAGAATCTTAATTTTATGAATTATATATTTTGTAAAATTTGAGCGCAATCGAATAACTATTTCTTATGAAAATTTCATTTTTGCGATTTTTTTTTCTTTTTTTAAAATTACGATTAATTAAAAAAATAAAGTTAACTTTTTATTTAATTTAATTTAATTTAAAAAAAAATCTTCGACTAATTAAGATTTTTTCACAGAAAAAACAGTAAAAATCCGCGTTACACATGGGCAACTTTTGAGCACCAATTACGCTCATCCCAACAACGCGGCGGGACTTAAGCGTTTTCCTAGTTTAGGAAAAACGAGTACTGGATGTCATACATTGATTCTAAATTAACGTTGGTGATAAATATGGTACCGATGTTATAAACCGTTTACCCGGGAAAACCAAAGAGCTGAGTGCCTAAACTCGTTTCTGCGGCAGTCTCAGCGACTCCTCTTTATTACGATTCTAACATAACAAACAACATTCTTTAATTTCAACGGTCCCAGAAATAAATTCCGAAACACTCAAGTCGTAACGGATTCTGATGTAAATATCTCGTCATTGAAAATTTATAATGATCAATGAAGAACTCGTCCTTTATGAGTCTTCACTAGACAACCGTGACCCCTTTAAAAGCCCGTAACACTCAAATAAGATGTACAACGCTCTGGAGGAAAAACTGAAACATCAAACGTGAATTATAAAATGCACAAGACACAGATATTTTTATGCAGAAGAACATACAACAAACAGAATTAATGTATGTAATAAACCCTACTATTCACTTTTTTTCCCGTTACGTCGACTTTATGCGGAACAATGGTATATATAGAAGGGTTTATAACACACATCAATTCTGTTTGTTGCATTTGTTTGGCATAAAAATATCTGTGTCTTGTGCATTTTAGAATTCACGTATGACGTTTCAATTTTTCTACAGAGCGTTGCACATCTGAATTTGAGTGATTTCGAGCGAGCCGTGTACATGTCTGTCTCGTGAACACTCTTGCTGCTGTGATCATATGATTAAAAGACATCAAGTCTGGTTTAAGCACTATTTTCAACTAAGATTTTAATGTTGTTATTAATTTAACGACTGCTTTATAAAGTAATAAGACACGATTTTCAAAAGAAGATAAAAATTCAAAGCTGCAAACAAAATAATTGCTCTGTAGTTAAAAACATTTGTATACAATGAATAATAATGCAATACATGGCAAAAAAATTTTGCTAGTATGCATTTAAAACTACTTTTAAAAAAAATCAAATGCAAAATTAATACTAAATTTGATAAACAATTTAATGCTTTTTTTATTTACCAAATTTTATTCGATTCAGTAAATGCAAAACTAAAAAAATGAACTGAAGATAAGTACATTATTATACATTTTTAATTATGCTACATAGTTTAAGACAACAAATTTAGATTTAAATATGTCCCTATTTAAAAACTATATTATAAAAATAAAATGCAATTCAATTTAAGTGTTCAAAAACAAGGAATACTACGAAAATTATTATTCAAAATAGTTCCAATAAAAGTATTGAACATAACAATGCAGATGTCACTTTGTTGTTTTTCTGAAATTCAAAAAATATATTAATATGTGTCAACCACAACAACTCATGTCAAGTGGTGTTGAGACCCTTTTTGGGGGAAAACTTTTTGGGGAATATTTAGCTCCGAGTATGTGGCGCACTGCGTAAACATCGCAAAGCTAACCTTACCTTTTTTTCGTTGGAAGCGGGTATTCGTTTATTTTAGATTATCCTGATATTTCTCTCTAAATAATTTCCCGTGGGAATGATTTGCCCCAATACTAGGTAACCCTGATGTACTTGTAATTAAATTTTAAATAAAATTTTAAAGATAAAACGGCATCTTGTATGATAAGCCGTGAAGTCTAGTGAATAGGCTAATGATCGGCTATTCCACGTCCAATCTAGGTTTCCCGCTACCACCATGATAATAATATGTTTTTATATACTTGGCATATGTCTTTAGAAATTTAAATTTTTTACTGTGTCTTAAAGTATAATCGAATACACTTCGGAAAATACGCAGCGCCTTAGAGTAGACTTAATTTTTAGTTGGCCTAGGGCCTACCAATAATTCGCCAACATTCTCTTGAAACTCAAACCCAAGAAATGCTGAATTAGGCCTACAATCCATTATTTGCACCGTGTCAGTGAAACGTTTCGCCCCAAAATTGAAGGATTTTTTCAATAACTGTAATTAAATCAATTTATAAGAATTTTTAAGCATTCCGACATAAATATTTATTCTAATTACATTTATTTATGATATTAGGCCAAACACTGTTTCAAATGCTTGATTTGCACCATGTTTGGTTTTGCACATGATCAAGAGGCAGATACAAGGAGGGGAGATGGTCCCCTCCCCCCCCCACCCGTGACTATGAGATTGTCATTTCGTAAGTGAACTATCACTATCGTCAATCTAGTATTTGAAGTTGCAAATTTGCACAATTTAAGGGCACCTACGCCCTCAATCATAACCCTAGAAAGATGAGGGTGTTTGCCAGATGATGATGACATTCTTCTTCTAATGATCATTTATGTAGGCCTAATAAAAGTGAAAATATATTGAAAAAAGCAAGGCAATTAAGCGAGCAATTACACCCAAATTATTGCTTCCCCCCCCCCCCCCCCCCCCGATAAGTTCGAAGATAGATACGTTCCTGTCACCATCTTACGCTCGCTCGCTTAATGGCATCAGCATGACTCGTTTTGTCTCGCTTGCACTTTCTTGTGGCTATGAGGCTGTGGCTCTTTTTACGCCTAGTCCCCTTTGTTGTGATGACAAATAAAGTGCTTAAGTTGGGAACTGGGAGGTTTGCAGCTACTTGTTGTTGTTTTTTGTTGTTGTTGTTTTTTTTGTTGTTGTTTTTGTTGTTGAATTATGCAATGAACGAACTTATGTTCTTGCCTATATATACAATAACGGGTATGTAATTTACAAATGTAGGATGATTGTATTACCAGGGGAGAAAAAAACGCAGTTTTGCCATGTTGCCAGAGTGGGTTGTGGGACATTGAGAAAGTAGAGTTGACAGAAATTCTGTCGTGATGTAAGTACAATGCCATGTACAAGTATGACTGTTGGTATACTGTCAGAAAATATAATGTTCATGTCTTAGGGGTCGAAAGTTTTCCTTGGCAGGGAGTAGGCAGCAATGACACGGAGGACACCTGTAGCAGAGGCAGTTGAGATGGAGGTTGCCCATCAATAGCAGTGAGCGGTGGCAAGAAGTCTTGAGAGTAAACAAGAGGTATAGATGGTATGCAACTTCTTCGAACATTTACTAGACAATGTATATGATAAAAACTGAACACACAACTTCGCTAAATTAATCTAAAAGATTACGTTATTCACCAAATTTTTACTCTTTATTTTAGTTGCACAATGCTAGATTTTTCTGCAAATTTTTAACCCATTTAACTACCATTAGCTTCCCAACCTTTGCTTCGAACCCGCCAAGTTATCAGCCAGGGACCCCGGGATAGATATCAAGGAAGAGCCCCCACGTGGGATCCCCCTGTCCCCAACACCGAGGTCGTCCCATCTCCTTTCGGGGCCGTTTACACGATAAACCCCCGTTGACATGCGTTTCCAGCACTGCTAGAGGTGGTTCGTAAGCACAAATTTAACACTGATGAGCATTGTGCGTGATTAAAGGGATATACAGTGTAATTTCCTTTGCTAGGTGACCTACAGAAAAGCATAATCATGTTTTTTCTACTCCACAATGTTTCTGCATTTTATGCAGTACCCACATATTTGAAAAATCATAAAAATGTGCATGCAAAGCATAAAAACAATGAAAAATTTTTAAATGCTCTTTTAAAAAGAAAAAAGATTTTTTTGTGCAGGTCTAAGATCTCTGCCTGGGAATAATGAGATAAAAAACTTTTCTTGAAATTCAAAAAACAAAGGTTGTAATGTTCACAAACACACTAAAGATACTTCAAAATTTATAATTATGCTAGTTTTTTAAATGATTGCCTTTTTTCCATCACAGGTCAAGAACCCCCATATTTTTAGTTTGAAATTTAAAGATGTTTGCGCGAGTGGCCGTGTAAAATAACTTGACCAAGCACGTCCTAAATATGACTGTCTAGAAGAATCCTTTTGCTCCCCTGCTTTTAAAACAAGGATTAGGAGGCGGGGGTGGGGGCCGATCAGCCTCTAAGGTGAAAACACACGTATTCTTGAAAAATACATCGTTGGTCTTGTGGTTAGCGTCTCTGTTTAATGAGAAGGTTCAGGGTTCGAATCTCGAAAAGCAGAATTTTTTAACTTTGTTTTTGAATTAATCTCATCAGTTTTTGGGGTTAAAATTTTGTAAGCGATGACTTTGAGCCGCCCTTCTAACGAGGCACATAAAAATTATTTCAAAGTTTTTCTAAATCGTTTGATTGATTATGGCTTTTGATCCCGGGTTTCGCCTGTCAATCTGATTGCTTTATTTTTTTTTAAATATATCGATTTTCGGTTTGTTATCGCCCCCAAATCATCGGTTGCTAGTGGCCTGCGGGTTGGTTTTGGTCGTTTTCGTTTAAATGTCTTCAACTAAAATTCGTTATAGACTGGTTTCGAAGGGTTAACCTAAATACGTTTTTTTTAAAAATAATAAACAATGAAGGAACCAATTTAATTTGTTTTGTTTTCACCCATAGAAACATTAAAAACTTTTTTTCGAAAATAGACCATTTTCTATTCATGAAGCTTTTGGGTCATGAAAAAATTACTTTAAGTCGAAAAAAATTTTTCAAAATTTGCGATGTTAACATTATTTTTTTGTGAATCAACGAACCAATTTTATTAAAATATAAAATTGAAATAAAAAGGCAATTATTTCTCAGTATTCCTACAGCATATCGTTTTTTTATACAAAAAAAATTTATACGTAGATCGATAATTTAAAACGAAAAATGTCCCGAAATCTTTCCAAAGTTAAGGTACGTTTTTTACAATACTTTTAAAGGGAGGCCCAAGTTAAACGCAAAATACCCAATCAAAAATGTCGTAATTTGCTCAATTAACCTAGTTTTTTCTTATGACGTTAGAGGCAAATGTTAAATTCATTACATATCAAAGAACCTTTTAAAGTCTAAAGTTTTGTTTAAATCAATCTTTGTGTACTTAAAAACGTAAAACAAGACGAGCCTATGGGCGGGCCCCCAACGGGCGTGGGCAGGGGTAGAGTGGGTGACCGTCTGCCTAGACTCACGTATACCGCTGGTACGAGCAATGGAGGGATCGAGAGCTAGTGTAACGGCTTCGTTCTCCCCCGACGTGGCAGTCCGTTTAATGGGGCAACCTAATGACTGTTTAATGTAACCGTTCATTCGGATTGGGCTTAAGCCGTTTTTTCCCCTTGGTATATTGAAAGGAGCGGCTACGTGCCCGGGACCCCCGGGTTTTTCCCCCCCTCCCTTCGTCCATACTTTATCCTTATCTATCCCACTCATCGTTCGAAAAGCCAAAGTGCATTTTTATAGACGTTAAGCATATTCAATCAATCAATCTTCAAAGGGGGTTTATAAGGGTGGGGGATCATGATGGGAAAATTTTAAGATATATTATTAAAAACAGTATAGGAAAAATTTTCGTTTGTTAATAGAACTACTGAATGGAATTTGTTTCCTAGAGCCTGTAAAAAAAAGAGGGGTTTTAATTCATTTTAAAAATTTTGGGAAAAATTTTTAATTTGAAATATTATAATCTTATTTTTTAGTATTTAAATGATATATTGACCCTTTCCCCTACAAAATTTGTATAATTTAGCTTTAAAAAATGTAAATGTAAATCAATAAAACAATAAAGTGTAATATAAAATTCCTTGGAATGCCAGCGATGTCTGGTGGTCGGATAGTAGTTTTTTGATATAGTTAAAAATTGTCTTGTCAACCGTAGATGTTACCCCTCAATACCAAAAGCCTCTTGTTGGTGACCTCGTGGTAGTCTGCATCTACCCGTAGAGTTTAAAACAATGTCTTAAATCTAATCGGGACAAAACACGCGAAAACAGCTTTGTGATTTGGGGACATCAAAAATTTAAATACTTTTACGTCTGCCCCATATTGATTTTGATTTTATTCCCATCAGCAGTCAGCACCAGTCATCGACACAGACATCCGACTTCGTCGTGTTCCGAATAAGCCCGCATGTATCCCGAATGCGTCATAGAAGAAAGGGAAATTTAGATATCAAGGGAAAATCCCCGGAATGGAGTCTGCATCAAAGTGTTTGGGGAAACCTTCGTCCCGACTTGAAAAAACTCCCAAAATGGCAAATTTTGAGTCTTTGATGTCACCAAGGAAGGGAGGGGGGGGGCTCACATCAAAGGAAAATCCCTTGGGAATAGTCGCTCACAGACGTGTGAAAACTTCGTCCCGACTTCGACTTACTCCGAAGTGAGCCATTTTGAGGGCTCTGATGTCACCAAGGAGGACTGGGAGTGGACACACATCAAGGAAGATCCCTTGGACATTGAGTCTGCAACACAGACATGTGAAACTTTCGTTTCGATCTTTTTAGAAACTGTCGCTCCAATAACCTATGATTTCATCAGTGAGGGAGTGGAACCCAGAAATAAAGTGGAAAATCCGAATAAAATAATTGATTCTCCTCGACGAATGGATGATACCTTTGTGCCATATTCACCTTGCTACGAATTAAGTCCTCCAGTGCCTTTAGATATGATCAAAGAAGAATGCGATTTAAAGATTGAAGAGAAATCAATTGAAATATTTACATTCCCTGAAGATTTTCCAAACGTTAGTCTACCAACAGAGGAAGACCAACTGATAGGTAAGTAGAGCAATGTTGAGTGTTAAACATCATTTTTATTTTAGTACTAAATATTTTGATATAAGTGGTTCGTTAGTGTTGTGGCTAGCGTCTCTGCTTCCAATGCTGAAGGCAAGTGATCATTTCCGGATGTTGGTTGAAATTTTTTAACTTCTGTTTTGGAATTAGGTACATCAGTTCTTGGGATAGGAATTTGTAAACGGTGACTTTGGAGCCGTACTTAAAACGAGGCACATAATATCTTCAAAGTTGTTCTGAATCGGCCTTGTTGATTCTGGCAATGATCCGCGGGTGTTAGTACTGCCCATACCACTTATTGTTATATCTCCTATTTAAAAAAAGAGTATTTGGTTGGGTATTCCTCACTCGTCGATTGCGCCGGGGAATACAGGTTTGGCTTGGTCACTTTGGTTTAATGTTCTTCACGGAAAATCAGTTATATGACAGTAGGGTGACTCTTAATACGAGTTTATGAATTATATATTAAATTAATATCTTATTTATTTTATTCAAATTTTGTGACATGTTGACCTTCAGGGTACATGATTCAAATAAAATACCATACACAATTAAACATTATAAAAAAAGTTTTATAATGCAACATAATACTCTAAGATCTCACTAATTTCGGTCAAAAACTGTCAGTCGGAAAACAATTTTCATTGCTTAACAGATAGACGTCTAGAACCAATTCTTCCTCTTTGGGTTTCAGGTTCTGTGTATCTGTGCGCTGGATGCTCCCTGGGGTTCAGTAGGCCTGTCTATCTGGAGCGACATGAGCTATTTTGCAATTTCCTGAAGGAGATGAATAGCATAAATCTGAAGAGAACAGCTTCCGGGCAAGATACGACGCTGCAGGAGATCGAGATGAGTGTAGCTAATAGGAAGTCAATGTCAAGGAGTAGCGAAGATGTTGCAGCGAGGAAGACAACAACTAAAAGTTACCAGCTGGGCGAGGTCAGCGGTGAAGAGCTGAGAGGCACCTGTCACCTCCGAGAACACGTGTCCCTTAGCCCGGTCGTAGAGTGTGGGATGGAGTGCAACAGTTCAATACATACTGAACAAGTATTGAATATTCCCGACGATAGTCCCTTCAAGTGCGATGTCTGCGGGACAAGGTTCACAGAGAAAGAAACACTCGTCAAGCACAAGAGAACCCACTCGGGAGAGAGACGCTTCGCCTGCGCTATCTGCCCGAAGAGGTTCGCGTGGAAGAGTCACCTCACACAGCACTCCAGGACGCATACAGGAGAGAGACGCTTTGCTTGCGCTATCTGCCCGAAGAGGTTCAAGACGAAGTGTCACCTCACCGAACACACCAAAACACATACAGGTGAGAAACCTTTCGCGTGTACCGTGCCTGACTGTGCGGCACGGTTCTCTACAAGTAGCGGCCTCACTTACCATCTGAGGACACATACAGGAGAGAAACCCTTTGCATGCGCTCTTTGTCCTGCGAGCTTTGGGCAGAAGGGAAACCTCACCAGTCATGTCAGACTACATACCAGAGAGAAACCATTTGCGTGCACTGTGCCTGACTGTGCGGCACAGTTCTCTTCAAGTCGCGGCCTCACTTACCATCTGAGGACACACACAGGAGAGAAACCCTTTGCATGCGCTCTGTGTCCTGCGAGCTACATACAGGAGGGTGACCTCACCAATCATGTCAGACAACATACCGGAGAGAAACCTTTTAAGTGCACTGTGCCTGACTGTGCGGCTCGGTTCTCTAGAAGTAGCGGCCTCACTTACCATCTGAGGACACATACAGGAGAGAAACCCTTTGCCTGCGCTCTGTGTCCTGCGAGCTTTGGGCAGAAGGGTCACCTCACCAGTCATGTCAGACTACATACCGGAGAGAAACCATTTGCGTGCACCGTGCTTGACTGTATGGCACAGTTCTCTCAAAGGAGCGGCCTCTCTTACCATCTGAGGACACACACAGGAGAGAAACCCTTTGCATGCGCTCTGTGTCCTGCGAGCTTTGGGAAGAAGGGTCACCTTACCAGTCATGTCATACAACATACCGGACAGAAACCTTTTGCGTGTACCGTGCCTGACTGTACGGCACGGTTCTCTGACAGGAATCTCTTTATTAGACATGTAAGGGTACATTCATCACTTTTAAGTGCACTCTGTGCCCCTCAAATTTCGCACTGAAGAACAACCTCACCAGGCACACGAGCAGAATCCCCACAGCTGATATATTTGTGCGTGATCTGTGACCGTCTAATAACCACCAGAGCTACAGTCTCTTTAGTCACAGAAGGAAGATGCACTCTTAAGCTCGAGGTCCGAGTTTTGATTGATTTCTGCTGTGTACTTGTATTAAATACGTGTAGATTAAAAATATAGGAACCTTAGGCACTTGATATTTAGATGGTGAATCGAATAATTTCCTATAATAGTTCTTAAGCCAAGAGAAACGAAGACGAGTGATGAAGGTTTGAGAATTGGTGAACTATATTATTCATGTTTGCACATGATAAATAATACCGTGATCTGAGGGTGAGTCATATTATATATCATCTATCCAATCTTAATTAAGAAGTTTGGTCAAAACATTTACGCATAAAATTGTCATTAGAAATGGATCTGCATAACGTGTAGTTGTAATTTGAAATAAGCCACAAAATAAGTGTTAATCAATTGTATGATTTACGCCTTATCTGGATAATGTCTCTTTTGTCATGTTTGTACCTCTTGGTCTAGTAGGTTTTCAGTAATTTCAGCAAAAGTCAATTCTGAGTACGATTTTGAATAACATTTCCTTAATGATTGTATTATATTTTCCATAATAGGATAGCAAAGTAAAATATTGTGAATACATGTCATATATTTTCGGCACAATAAGTTCTTTGTTGAAGTCGAGAATATAAATAATATGTTTTTTGTGATGTGGCAGTTTGGGCATCGATGTTTGTGTTAAATGTATTCAATTTTTTACTGTTTAATCCGGTTTGTTTGCAATGTTCTTTTGAGAAAGCTGAAATAATCGTTGAGAGATTGTGAAACGAGAATTATATCACATCATCAAGCGTGAGCAAGAGAGGGATCTTAAAATCTTTCCGAGCGAAACATGATTTGTTTGGAACTCTATAATAAATGTTAGTTTAGTTTTCATCAATAAAATATGATTCTATGTATCAACATTTAATTCTTTTAGTTAATGTTTATGGAAATAAGCCGACAATACGTATAATCCTGTCAATTAAGAATTGTTTGAGGAAAAAATTGCGATGTCGCTGAATTTTTGCAGAGACCTTCCTTATATAATACTTATCAACATACTAAAACTCCTGTACAATCAGACTGAAGCTTCGGCCGCCATATTGGAAAATGGCGTCCAAAAAGTGTTGATTATCAAATATCTCCAAATTGGTTGGAGATAGACAAAATGTTGCAATGGCAAAAATATTCCCCATTCAAGTCCCTACAAAAAAGGCGTTATTTTTTTTTTAGTTTTGGTAGGGGCAAAGGTTACGTCACAAAATCGTGGTGTTTATGTTGCTTATTGCAGTACTAGCTGATTTCCTAATTTTCACGCCCAGCATCAAACCATGCTCAGTAAATCCGTTAGAAATCGATTTAAATTCTAAAGAACTTTTGTACGGTGTTCATGATAGCTTCCATTAGTATTTAAAAAAATCAGGTGTGTGAAATCAAATTCTGCATTTACCCGGAATTTGGGTTTTTCCATTGTTGGCATTTCCTCAAAAATGCCATATTTGACTGTCCATTATTAAGCATTAAATAGCATTGGAGGAAAAATTATTTCTATGCACATTGCAATGACTTAAATAATGATCCGATTACAACCAAAGCTTAAATCCAATATGGCTGCTAATTCCTAATATTCACAATATGAATACTGTTTTCGTGCTGTTTTAACACTCATTTTGTTATATCATTCACTTTGATTTTGTGGATATTAAGGATTACCAGCCATATTGGACTGAAACTTTGGTTGTAATATTATCGTTATTTAAGTCACTACAATGTGCATAGAAAAATGTTTTCTTCCAATACTATTTCGTGCCTAATAATGGAAAGTCAAATATGGCATTTTTGAGGAAATGCCAACAATGGAAAAATCGGTTAAATGCAAAATTCGATTTCGCAGACCTGATTTTTTTAATGGAAGCTTTCATGAACACCGTACAAAAGTCCTTTTGTTTTAAAATTGATTTCTTATGGATTTACCGGGCATTGTTTGATGCTGAGTGTGAAAATTAGGAAATCAGCTAGTACTCCAATGAGCAACATATAAATCACGATTTCGTGACGTAACGTTTGCCCCTACCAAAATTATAGAAGACACTTTTTTTGTAGAGAATTTAATGAAGAATATTTTTGTTGTCGCAATATTTTGTCTATCTCCAATCAATTTGGAAATATTTGATAACCAACACTTTTTGACAGCCATTTTCCAATATGGCGACCGAAGCTCCAGTCCGATTGTAGGGGAGTTTCAGTATGTTCATAAGTATTATAATAAGGAAGGAATCTGCTAATTTCAGCGACATCGCAGTTATTTCCTCTAAACGTCAATATAAGATCTTATTTGACAGGATTAGTATAGTATAATATATAAGTTTTTAAATATGTATTTTTAATGATTGATTTCGGTTCATTTGGAATCCATGGGTAATACTGTGAGTGAGCTACTGGCTTCGATGTACTGGTCTGCTCAAAAAGGGAATGTTCAATTTGAGAGTCGGTCCTTGTAAACGTCCCATTGTGCTGTAATGCCTTTGTTTATATTTATTGATTAAAGTTTTTTGGAGACGTGACGAAGATCTCGAAAGTGTGCACCGTAAGTCAACATATCCTTACTACCCTTTCTACACCTGACTATATTTAAATTGACCCCATCTTCAGCAACCCATACTTAAGGGGAATCCCTAGACCCAAATATGATTTCTTAAGAATGCAGTAAAGACGTCTGAAAAGAAAGTAGAATGTAACAGGGGCTTAATAAAAGAGCGGATAATTTTTTTGAAAATTTTTTGACGGGACATAACCTCAGAATCAACAATTTTATTCAAATTACTGGAATCAGTTGCTCAAGTTCAAAATTGAATTTTTAGCAGCGGTTTTTTGTATATTATTTCTACACTCCTTTATCTACAACCTAAATAAAAGGATGTTTGTATTTATATGGTTTGTTGCGTTGCACAATTTTTTTCGCCTGCCGGTACAATTTCAAATTTTGTACCGTTTAACGGAAAAAATCGTGCAACGCCTGGAATCATATAAAACCAACAAAACTTATATTTAGGTTGTAGATAAAGGAGTGTAGAAATAATATACAAAAAACCGCTGCTAAAAATTCAATTTTGAACTTGAGCAACTGATTCCAGTAATTTGAATAAAATTTTTGATTCTGAGGTTATGTCCCGTCAAAAAAATTTCATATAATTATCCGCTCTTTTATTAAGTCCCTCTTACATTCTACTTACTTTTCAGACGTCTTTACTGCATTCTTAAGAAATCATATTTGGGTCTAGGGATTCCCCTTAAATAGATTGACAACAACACTACTGTAGTTAAGCATGTGCTGCAACGTAGTGGTAAAATTGTGAACTATATTTAAAGCTTTATAAAGTGAGGTTGTCTGTCATTCTGTCTAGTTGACAGTTGTAAACATGCCGGTGGGCGTAGGCCTAGGCCTTGATTTACTTAAGTGGTTTACGATAGATACATCCATAATCAATGTGCGGGATATACATGGTGTAAGCAGACAATTACGAGCATTATTGGATTCAGCATCTGAGGCTAGTTTTGTAATAGAAAACTGTGTTCAAAAGCTTGGATTGCAAGCACAGTCGACTAAGGTTTGTGTCTTGTTAAACGAGTAGTTAGACTAGTAGTTAGACTAGCAGTAGTAGATAGCCTAGTAGTTAGCCTAGAAGCTAGCCAAGTAGTAGGTAGCTTAGAAGTTAGACTAGTAGTTAGACTAGTAGTAGTAGGAAGCCTAGTAGTTAACACAGTAATTAGACTAAAAGCTAGACTAGTGGTAGGAGTAGCCTTGTAGTTAGCCCAGTAGTTAGATTAGTAGTAAAAGGCAGACTAGTAGTTCGCCTTGTAGTAAGAATAGTAGTTGGACTAGTAGTTAGCCTAGTAGTTAGCCTAGTAGTTAGCCTTTTATTTCGACTAGTAGTTAGACTAGTAGTAGTAGGTAGCCTAGTAGCAGTAGTAAGCCTAGTAGTTAAGCCTAGTAGTAAGAATAGAAGTTGGACTAGTAGTAGTAGGTAGCCTTGTAGTAGTAATTCTATTTTCTAGTAGTTAGCGGGCAGCAGGCAAACGTGGTCACTTAGTTCTCTTATCAATATTATCATTGACACCATGACCTATGTGACCTTCACCTCGCGCAACCCGAGGACGTTGATCTTGTGACGAACTTTGCTCCTGAGTCGACTCGACGAGCGTGGATTGGCCTTATTGCAACACGCCATAGCTGGACTGTGTGTTGGGTGTTTGCTATTGGACAACGGACATCTTGTTTGTCTCTTGCTTTCAAGTCCACTGACGTGGTGTTGCTCACGGCTGGTTGAATAAAGCGACGCCTGTTATCTCTCCCACCATTCTCAGCACAGAGCTTCGTCGTCTCATATTATATATTATCTTATCACTCCATCAACAATGTCCACGATGGTGTTCACCGTACTTTTGGTGGCAGGACCCCAGGTCGCCCGTGAGTTACTCTAACTGGCAATACATTTTAAGGCTCTGAATGGTATAAAATTTATTAACACTTCAACTAATGTTTCTCGAGGAACAAAATCGAAAATCAAAGCGTAATTTATCATTTTTACATTTTCTATAAATTTGTTACATTAATTTAAATTGTGTGATTTCTATTTTGACTTCAATGAATGTGTTGTATTGAAGTTTCATTATTTTCAGGAACCCATAAATTATATGTCAATATATTTTCATATTAATTTTGAAACATTATTTTAAAATTACAGTATCATATTTCAGAATGGCAGGTTTATCAGCACAGGTCCAATGCAAGAAAATGTTGTCTTTCTGCTGTGTTGTTGCACAAAGCTGTGTTATGTTTAGACGTCCGTCTGGGAAACCCGACACCCGGGTTTAAACACCGCTCGAGTTGTATATTATTGTAGCTTTAGAATTGTGTAAATTGTGTGTCTAGAAAAAATCCCTCGTTGTATCTGCATAAGGAAAATTATATTTTTATCAATATATCGGTGGTCTGTGCAAAGGCATCAGATTCCTTGAGGTGCTGTATCATGTATTCAGAATTCATAATAATTGCAACATTTAAGAAGAATGTTAGATGCGGGATCGGTTGGGCAGTTTTTATATGTCCGCCCGACCAGTGGGGTATCCTGGTTCAATTAAGTGTGTGTGAGTGTGTGGACAAACATCTGTCTCACAATCTCTGATGTATTGTCTCCAGGTGTCGCGCCCTTCAACCTCAACATCAGGCCAGACCACGTGCGTGTTACCCTGAACGCCCAGACTGTCTCATTCACCTGCTCAGCTGACGTGGCCCTCGTTGGGTGTCAGGTCAGGTGGTGGGACTATGGTACCAGGGCAAGTCCGCTGCTGGAGCTGAGCCGGGGGTCTCAGTCCCAGACCGACCATTCCAACCTGGACAGCAAGCTAACCGGCTACAGCTACAGTGGCCGGGGTCTGGGGGCCGGGGACTGCGGGGTCTCGCTGCGGGTGGCA
This sequence comes from Sweltsa coloradensis, assembly GCA_024449915.1. Classification (NCBI taxonomy): domain Eukaryota; kingdom Metazoa; phylum Arthropoda; class Insecta; order Plecoptera; family Chloroperlidae; genus Sweltsa; species Sweltsa coloradensis. The sequence continues at coordinate 37,223 of JAMZAV010003487.1, forward strand.
GGCTGGAAGCTATGGATGGTTGCCTGTCGCGTCCGAACCGAGAGCGGAGGCTGGAAGTACGCCTGGGCCGACTTGACTGCTTAAGGTGAGTTGAAAACAGTTGTCTTCAAACAGTATAGTATCTGTTACAACACTGGATGTGAGACAGGTTCACCCACCCCCACAACCTTAAACGGAATAATACAAGAAACCTCGACCACGTCACAGTAGAGACAGAGTATCGGGCAGTCAAGTGAAATACGTGGTAATTGAGGTTTCTAAAACTGTTTCAGTTTATGTTGTGGGTCGAGGGTCTTGTGTGGCAGAGCCAGGGCACCAGTGCGGGAGTTAAGATATTATTCGGAAAATATTATAATAGTAGAGCTGTTAAGCTGAAAAATTGTGCACTTTTTGAGAAAAGCATGAAACTTCTAGCATAGCTAGCTAATACCAATATATTCATTTTAAGATGTGGAGGGAAGTCAGATTTGACCTCTGAGGATGCTGAGAGGTCAAATTCAAAATGGCCGCCACTCCACGATCCTAATGATTATACATGCTTAACTTGGGAAGCAAATAGTGTAGATAAGCCTTTTAGGTGTCATTTCCAATTAATATTGGGAAAACCATTCATATAGTAACACTCACGTTTTCGTTAGGTCAAGGTCAAAGGTCAATTTTGACCAAAAAGGTGAACAAAATAGCATGCACAATCGTTTGTTTTCTACCTCATTTAAGAGAATACTCTACCTCAAAATGATGTATATTTGTATCACGAAGGCCGCCAAGATGACCAACATAGCCAAGATGACCACGCTGAGAGGTCAAATCCAAGATGGCCACCATTCTACCGGCTTAATGATTATACACACCTAGCTTGGGTAGCAATAAGAGTAGAAAGGCCTTTAAGGAGTCATTTCCAATTAATATTGGGATGCCCATTCTTTTGGTAACAACCCACGTGGTCTCCAGAATAAAAGGTCAAGGTAAAAGGGTCGAGATTGACCAAAAAATTTTGAACACAAAACATGCACAATTTTTTGTTTTCTCCCGTCATTTAAGAGAATACTCTACCCCCAAATGTTTTTTTTATCACGATGGCCGCCAAGATGACCAACATAGCCAAGATGGCCGCGCTGAAAGATCAAATCCAAGATGGCTGCCATTTTACTATTCTAATGATCATTCACACTTAACTAAGGGAGCAAATATTGTGATGTAAGGTGTAATTTTCCTGTTAATATGGGTTTGCCCAATCAATTGGTGACATTTGCATTTAGGTGATGCGCCAGAACTAAAGGAATTACCTTAGATCAAGGTCATAGGTAAAGACCGTCGTAAATTTACTCAAAATCGATTGTATAACTTATATTTTATTCAAGAACATAATTCTGTCAACCGATCTCCAGAAAACAGAAGCACAATGCCGTGCACTTGAGTGCAGCTTTGGCACATCTACATCGTCCAGTGCAGCCTTTCTTACAGCCACAGTGGATCAGCTCATGGCACGAATCTGATGCTTCAGGGGGGAGTAGTCCAAAGAGGCTGCCACCCTCCCTCTTCCTTCACCCAGCCCCAGTTGTAGGGATCTGGCAAATCGGGATCATTATCAATGCCGGGTTTCCCAACATTTGGGCCCCTGGTAGCAAGTGCACTTAATGTGCTGTGGAGTGCTGCCTTGGTTGGAGGAAATTTTCTATCGATCGAGACTTCTGTGTGAAGAGCGTTTCCTGGCACCATTTACCTCCATGAGGGTCACTAGTTCAATCTTACATCAGCACAACAAACGCTCTATCAATGACATTGACTCTTGACTGACATCACTTGGCATGGACCCTATCCATGGCATTGTGCCGGATTCATTGCGGAAAACCATTTCGTGGACAGCTATGTACCGAAAGCTTTATCCGACACCAAAGGCAATCCACAACTCATCAGGAGCTATTTGCGAATGAGGCTATAGCCAGTATCTACCACATCAGTGTCAGCGGTACGTATGGTCACCTTCTTACACCTTTTGCACGGCATCTGCCAAAAGCAGTAATTTGACGAGTATCGGCTTCCTCGTGCGAACATGGAGCTAGGTGGTCCAAGTGTGACTCAGCAGGAATGCAGATAACTCCATTGCCATCTGTTTTCATAAAGTCTCTTTCCCCCAACTATAGGAAAATGGACGGCTCGTGGGACAGGAAAGCAAACAATTCGCGTTTGTTTTCATTGACTCGAAGGAAGTCTTTCCCGTTCTTTAGCATCACAGTAGAAGGACCCCCCGTTTCCTCATTCCCTTTCCCCTCTTCTCCCTCATTGCGATATGTTGTGCGATGTAAGATCGAACTAGTGACATCATGGAGGTTAATGGTGCCAGGAAACAGCTCTTCACACAGAAGTCTCATCGATAGAAAATATTCCTCCCAAACCAAGGCAGTCACTCCAGCAGCACATTAAGCACACTTGCCACCAGGCCAACTGTTGGAACCCGGCATTGATATGGATCTAGATTTGCCAGATCCCTACAACTGGGGCTGGACGAAGGAAGAGTCAGGGTGGCAGCCTCTTCGGACTACTCTCCCTGACGCATCAGATTCGTGCCGTGAACTGATTTATCCACTGTGGCTGTAAGAAAGGCTGCACTGGACGATGTAGATGTGCCAAAGCTGCACTCAAGTGCACGGCATTGTGGTTCTGGGTTCTGGAGATTGTTGACAGAATTATGTTCTTGAATAAAATATAAGTTAAACAATCGATTCGAGTAAATATACGACGATCTTTACCTATGACCTTGACCTTAGTGTAATTCCTTTAGTTTTTGGCGATCACAAAAAAGAAAATGTCACCAATTGATTGGGCATACCATATTAATAAGAAATTACACCTTAAATCACATATTTGCTCCTTAGTTAAGTATGAATGATCATTGGACCGGTAAAATGGCAGCCGTCTTGGATTTGATCTCTCAGCGCGGCCATCTTGGCTATGTTGGTCATCTTGGCGGTCATCGTGATATAAAAAAAACACATTTGGGGTACAGTTTCTCTTAAAAGACGTAGAAAACAAAAAATTTTTGCATGTTTTGTCTTCAACTTTTTGGTCATTCTTGACCTTTGACCTTGACCTTTCATCAGGAGACCCCGTGATTGTTACCAAAAGAATGGCATCCCCAAAATTAATTGGGAAAAGACACCTTAAAGTCCTTTCTACTCTAATGCTACCCAAGATAGGTGTGTATAATCATTAAGCCCGGGAGAATGGCGGCCATCTTGGATTTGACCTCTCAGCGCGGTCATCTTTGGGTATTGTGGTCATCTTGGTGGCTTTCGTGATACAAAAAATACATCATTTGGAGGTAGAGTATTCCTTTAAATGAGGTAGAAAACAAACGATTGTGCATGTTATTCTGTTCACCTTTTTGGTCAAAATTAACCTTTGACCTTGACCTGGCGAAAACGTGAGTGTTACTATATGAATGGTCTTCCCAATATTAATTGGAAATGACACCTAAAAGGCTTTTCTACACAATTTGCTTCCCAAGTTAAGCGTGTATAATCATTAGGGTCGTAGAGTGGCGGCCATTTTGAATTTGACCTCTCAGCATCCTCAGACGTCAAATCTGACTTCCCTCCATATCTAAATATGAACATTATGGTATTAGCTTGCTATGCTAGAAGTTTCATGCTTTTCTCAAAAAGTGCACAATTCCATCAAAATGCTCAGCTAAACAGCTCTACTATAAATATTATCCAGACATTTAGCCGCGGTCGTTTAACCAGTTCCCACTCGAACACTGAAGTTAAGCGACATCGGGCGTGGTCAGGGGTCGAGTGGGTCGCCGCTCTGCCCTGAAACACGCGTATATCGCTGGCTAGAGCAGACTAGGGTTCGTAAGCTTGTGTGACAGCTTCGTTCTCCTTGGCGCCGTCTGCTCGGCAGTCCGGGTTAGTGGAGGAACCTATATGACTGTCAAAAGTTACACCGTCCTTTCGGATGGGACGTAAAGCCGTTGGTCCCCTTGGTACTTTTCGGTAGGAGTAGGCTATATGCCGGTACCTGGTTTCCCCTCCTCCCTTCTCTATTAAATTTGCAATAGTGGGCTACATTGCCTGTTGCAAATAAATAATAAATAAATAATTACATATTCCATAGACTGGGTCTCGAACACATAAGTTGAAACGTGAAAAGTTATTTTTTCGAAACTGGTAAAAACAGGTTTAAACTAATTTTCAACCGTTTGTGTCACACACCCTGTACGAGGTGTTTTTAGGTACGGGATCGATCGTCTGAACACGATGGTGTTACTGAATTTGCTCTAGGACAAGAACCATTGATTTCACTTGGTTTAAACCGGTTTTAGACCTGCTAAACCATTAATGGTCCCAATAAAAACAAAATTTTCCTTCTCTTTGGTCGTAATCAGAGAAGATGATTTTGGAAAAAAAAATTGCTTTGGTTCTCTTTTTGTCTTAGATTAGGGTATAAACCAGTTTTTACAATGTCAAAGCTAGGGTTTTTGTCCTAGAGCAAAACAGTTGACACCATAGTGTTAAGACCGTCGATCCCGTACCAAAAACACCTCGGTCGCAGGTGGGTTGGAGGGGGGGAGGGTGGCGACACGAATAGCTGAGAATTTGGTGATAATGGTACCTGTTTGGACCAGTCTTAATCAGTTTTAGAGAAAGATTTTTTCCATGTTTCAACTAGCTTTTCCGATTGTCTTTCGGTGCAATAGATGTTTTTCATGTATATCCTCGCCTGCACTAACTCTGAACTTGGCGAGATACCCCACACACAACATGCTGCAGAGTCCCCCCCCCCCCCCACCCCCTTGGCTCGGAACTTGTGGTTGTTATTTTTAAACCAGAATGTGAGCCAAGCAACAAAAGTTCAAACTCTGACTCTGATATCAACAAGAAGGTTTCCTGGTCCGAAATGGTTGGCTGGAGTTGAACAATAGACGGCCTTGACCCGGTCGAGTCTGAGTGACAACAATACGGAATGTGTTTCTCTCTCGTTACAGACCTTGCCCCCGTCCCTAACACACGGACACCGAGTGAGCTGGTCGTCCTCCCGGGCGGGGAGGCTAGGTTCATGCTGAAGGCGGGGGAGCCGCTAAGTTACTGCATCTTCTACCCGCCTAGCGTGACTAGTGGTCTCGACTTCTCCGGGGGAGCCGGGTCTCCCTACAGCAACAGTTGGCATCTCTACCTCGGGGCCGGACTGCAGAGCTGAGAGTGTGGCCTCACGCTTACCAACATCAGTGAGGCGAACAACGGACCGGTCAGGGGTGTTATCTATTCTCACACAAAAAAGGAAGACCACAGATTCACTGCGCTCGTCGTGGCACGTAAGTCAAGGTGTATTACTTATAAGGGTCAACCAGATATACTTGGTCCAACATTATCATTGTTTTTACTTCATTCCTTGTTTACTATTTGCAAGGAAAGTAAATAAGTTGTAAAGTTTATTTTGTTTACGTCTCTTGAGGCAGCATCACCGGGAGCAGAAACCTATTAGAGGTTTAGTATTATTAAAACATTTTTCTAATTATATTTTTGTCAAAGACTATAAAACGCTATTAAACAGGTATTGCAAGATGATCAGGCCGAGCCAAGTTAGAGCGGGTGAAGTAAAATTTGTCAAACGTCTATTGCACTGAATGATTCTCAAACGTAGAAGATGAATCGTTATAAATTACTTTTTCAAAACTGGTAAAACCTGGTTCAAACTAACACCAGTTTTACCTTAATTTTTACCCTTCGTGTCACAAACCCCATCCGAGTTGTTTTTGGATACGGAATTGACCGCCTAAACACGCTAGTGTCAACCAGTAAATGCTAGGTCAAAACCTCTTCATTTTGCAAGATAAAATCAGTTTTTTGCCGGATTTTACAATAAATGTCCGATTGAAAATCTTTTTTCTCGACATCATCAAGCGCGATGAGTGTAAATGGGTTAGAAAAAAATAATGAGAAGAAAATTATTGGTTTACTTTTGGCATAGAAATGCGTTTTTTTATCCAAGGTTTGTACACTTGACGTCATTTACTGCCAGCTATGCTAGTATTTGGACGGAATCGTTTGGCCGAACACGATGGTGTGTACCGATTTGCGGCTGCTACAAAATCTTATATTTTGTAGGCTTAGAAACCTTTATTTTGATATAAAATTATATTATAATATATTATAACTTAATCTAGTGCACCCGAACATACAAATACCCCACCCATAGCTTTACACTCAACTTTCCTTCACACTCCTGTAACTAGGCCCTACTATATAGTTTCATGAATATAATTTAATATACAATAAACAATTCAATACAAAAATAAGTATTATGTATAGAAATAAAAGGAAAGATATTATGAAACGTATATTTTAATGTATATTTAAAAAAAATTGTTAACAATTATGTATTACTCTTAACCATAGGCTAGGCTATTCACTTTCTCTAAAAAGAGTTATACTTGTGCAATGTACCAGTCAAGGTTAATAAAGTTATTATTATTACTAGGAAAACGCTAAAGTCCCGCCGCGTTGATGGATGAGCGTTTTTTTTGTAAGTTTTTTTTTGCGTTTTGTGCGTTTGTTTGCACTTTTCCTTTGCAAGTGCTTTTTGAATGCATTGTGGAGGTGATTGTTGTCAAGTTTCTATTGTTATTTGTTAATTGGTATTATAAACTTCAAAAAACTCATATTAAAACCTTTATTTCTGTAGATTCTGACTAATCTTTTCAACTTTCTTTCAAAAGGTACTACATCACCAAAACCCTTTAAATGTCCATGTAAAATCTGAACGTTGTAGCCCTACCCGTTTGGTCAGAATCGGCCCAAATGTGACGAAAATATCGCACTAAAAATTGAAAAACTAATATTAAAACCTTTATTTCTATGGATTCTAGCTAACTTTTTCAATTTTTTCATTCAAACGGTTACTACATCACCATAATCTTATGTCCATGTGAAATATGACGTTTCTAAGCCCCACCCGTTTGGTCAGAATCGGCCCAAATGTCACGAAAATATCGCACTAAAAATCGAAAAAAATCGAAAAAGTACGATATTTATGAGAAATATTTCTTCGATGGTACCCAAAAACAAAACACCTCTAAGTTCAGAGAAAACGAAGGTCCGGTCAATTTTTCATCAAGATCGGCATATGCCGTTTGCCCGGTAGATCGAGCAAAAAAACAGAACAAAAAAAAAAAAAAAAAAAAAAAAACAAAAAAAAAAAAAAAAAAAAAAAAAAAAAACACCCGAGCTAAATTTTTTGGGGGGTCAGTGAAATTGAAGTCTTCGCTTCCGCTCGCTACGCTCGCTCGCTCATCCAATTATTTTTATTATTTTTATTATTATTATTATTATTATTATTATTATTATTATTATTATTATTATTATTTTATTGGATGTATTTCATACAAACTCGGTCAAAACCGGAGCTAACATGTTGTACGGACTTTACGTCAAGTACTTCCATGTGTACCTATTACATACATTTTTACTTTGTCTTAACTCTAACTAAAATAAGTCATTTATAAATTGTAATATTTTTTGTAGATGAGGGTTTTCTTTTCTGCTGTGTACGGTCGTGGCCGATTTCTCTTTCGCCATCCTAGCATTTGCTCTTCGGACTATGGGAAACCACGAAAACCTTTGTCGGGATGGAAAGCTGTCTCGAAATCTCGAAGTATCATTCTAAGTTTAGAAATTTACGAACTATTCTACACGTGTTGAGTATTACTGCCTTTTGAGTCTCGAGGGTATACTTTTGGGTTGAAGATCTAGTTTTTTTAATGCTTTCATGTAGCTTCTTCGGTATGATTGCCGTTGGCTGATATAATGAAGGGATTGTATTTACCTTTTTCTGTTTCCACATCTTCTTGATCTAAATTGCAAGTTCACTATACTTGTCAATTTTTTTTTTTCCACGTGGTCTCGCGTTATGGCACATTGATAGCAATGTCGATAAGGGTAGTTTCTTGTTTTCTTCTGTCAATTATTATTTAATCCGGTCTGTTGTGATGTATCGTTTGGTCTGTTATAACTGTGGGGTCGTAAATAATTTTGTAATCTTTACTTTCTAGTACTTTCTCCGGTTTGTATTTGTAGTAAGTGTGTGTGTGTCAATGAGGTTGTACTTGATTGCTAGTTTTGATGAATAATGTTAGCTACTTGGTTATGTCTGTAGAGGTAATCTGGTTGACATAGTGACTTGCACCCGGATATGATGTGTTCGATTTTTTTTCACCCTTTGCACTACATTTTCTGCATTGATCGTTTACTGTCGCATCTTGTATTATGTATTTTTTATAATTGTTCGTCGCAATCACTCTGTCTTGAATAGCCATCATAAAACCTTCTGTTTCTCCAAATAGTTCAACGTTGTTTAACCACCTATTTGATGCTTTAATATCTACGTGACCTTTGTGTAGTTCATCATAATGTCTCTTGTGTAGGGTCTTTTCTGAGAGACGTAACTCTTTTGAAGCGTCAGTTATGAGTTTCCCTTGTAGATTGACATTTTCGTTTGCTAGATTGAGTGGAGTTAATGATTTGTCAGCTAGCACCACAGCCCTATGCAGTGTGGATTGGTTGCTCTTTGTAAAAAAGTATTTTCTTAAAATGTCTATTTATTTATTTATTATTATTATTATTGTTTAGGCCGAGATGCCTAACCGAGATTTTAAGTGGACTGTAATTAGTTTTTAATAGAGTAAAGAGAACAAGGAAGAAATATAGGAAATAAATGCAAAAGAGAACTTACATGTGAGCGTGAATACTTCCTGCGACGGTAAGATTTTTCCCCGACGTCCTTGGTTCGGATGGTGTTGAACTTGATTAGGGGCGTCCCCGACGTCAAAGCCAGACGACGTGGGAAACAAAGGGAAAAGGGTTACAGAACTGGCCAGTTGAAGAGTAGATAAGTGATAAGAAACGGAAGAAACAGTTCAGAGAACTTATATTGCAGCAGTGGCAAAGACTGCACTCAGAAAGTAGTGCTGGGAGTACGAGAGAACTGAACTGGTTATGCCCATATACGGGCGAGAGTGATAACAGAGAGCGAGCGACCTTTCAGAGACGACAGCTTGTCGTTTTACTAACCTAGAGAAGAATGAAAATGCGAGTACAAACGGAAGATAAACGGAAAACGACTGATTGGCCAAACCAGATCACGTGACAAACCGGGGAAAAGCACTCGATAAAACCAAAAGAAAAGATGAAAATACAAATACAATGAAATAAGCACTAATCAAGCGACCGAAAATACCAAATATAATTGGCGCGAACATAACCGCCCACCTAAAATGAATACATTTTAAGTAGACACAGAGAGAACAACTATAAACTACAAATATAAAACACCCGACACAAAAAAACTAAGGGGTGGGAGGGAAACCAATTTTGTTTACCGGCGGGAAAACACTCCTTAGTATACGGCAAAACCACTCTAATGTGCCGTCCTTGCTGGGGCCAGTTGTACTACTCGGCCGATGGGCCACGATAGAATACAGGAGGGTTCCAAAAACAAAAACCAAACGTCGCCAAGCTTGAATTGGGACACGCGCAAAATCCATTTTCCCTTTTTTTGCATTTGAGTATCAAATACTCAGAACCAAACGAGTCCAGAACGTTTGGTGAAATTGAGGGACACGATGCCGGGAGGGGGTGACGCATCGGGGCAAAGCGTTTTTCTGGGGTGCTAAGAAAGTGGTGCCAATTAGCAGGTGGGGGGGCTAAATGTCGGGGCCCTCGGCGGGGTAAAATGAAGTGGCCACAGGGGGGGCGACTGTTTACACGGCTTCAAACCGCGAAAGGGGTGGAAAACTTTTAAAAAGGGGTTTGAGGGGGTCCTTGATCAGGCGACAGAGCAATAATTTTGCGATTTAACCCCGGTTTTCCCCCAGAGGCCACCTTGGGGGCGTAGGGAGGGTTAAAATGCCACAAACGGCCGGTGGGGCGAGCGCATCAAAAATAGATGTCTCGGACAAGCGAGAAAGGCATGAAATCCGCGAGGTAGGGGCACACCGCGAAAAAGACCAAGCCCGGGGAAATTTTTGAGCCGGAAGCCACGACGAGCAAGAAAGCAAAATTAAAACAAGCAGGAACGCTTCCGTGGATAATCGGAGACCAATCAAATGGCACCCTTTAGTACCATCAAATGAAAAGCTAGGTATCCTTGGGGGGGGGGCGTTTGGCAGTACTCGTCTTCACAGAAAAAGGTCCTGCATAACGGGGGCCGACGTTGAAAAAAAGTGGGGGGTTTTTACACGAATTAGGAAATACCAGAGGGCTGAAAGTTTGGCGGAAACTTTAACACTTTTAAGAAACGTCAAATACTTGTCGGGTAGACCTCGCAGAGACTAATCCAGTAGTGTTGCGGGGATGAGGGCTTGAAGGGTACGAGGGCCAAGTAAATGAAATGCGATAAACTCGTCCAAAAAGGTGGGGAAAAGATGCCCCTTTTTGGGGGGAGAAAAGAGGGGGTAAAAAGCTTCTTCAGGGAGCAAGAGTTTGTAACCTGCCCCCCACCCTAAAACCCGCGGGGGTCGATGAACGGCTTGAAAGTGGAGAGTCGAGAAGACCAGCGGTTGGTTAAAAGACGTTTAAGCTCGTCACGTAGTAATGCTTCTGAGTGAGCCCACAAAAAAAAATTCATTCGTATCAAGCTCAGACGGAAGGACGGCCCGGGGGCAAGGAAGGCGGCGCGAGGGGCGAAAAGAATTTTGAAAAAACCGAAACCACAGGGCCGAACACGCGCTTCCCCTTCCCAAGGCGTAAAAAAGCTTTGCAGTTAACAAGAAGGGATCAACGACGGGTCATGACTGACAAGAACGTAGGGACGGTTTGAGCTGGGGGCACGCGGGGGGTGGGGCCCGACGAGGTGACCACGGGGGCCAGGGGAAGGGGGGAGAACCATGAACGGGACCCTTGACCCAAAAAAGGGTGCCCAAACTTCAAGGGGGGGCAACCCCCGCGAAGCAAAATCACTGGTTGTCTTCAGACCCACATGCCCCCACTGGTGGGAGATTTGCTCACGAAATTTCGACTGCCCGATCGGGACGAAAAGTCTTGATTTGGGTACGGAGGGTCACGTTTCATCGACGCTCGGACTAAAAAAGTTCTGAAGAGCGACGTTGGGGTTAAACCCGTTTTACAATCGGCTTGAAGGGGAGAGAACCGGTAGGACCAGAGGGTCGCGAGAGTGAGTATAAGAAATTCTCTTCAGAGACATATCCAGTGGTCGATGGGGGGGGGTCAGACACTTCTTCGACTCGCAAAAAAACAGAGCGTGCTATCCAAAGGGGGGTTGGCGACCGTGAAAAAGAACATGAGGGCTCAGAGGACGGTTTGATAGGTTGACTGGTCCTGCAACACCCATCCGAAGACCGTGTTAGTGGGGGCTGGCCTACTACCACGGACAAGCACCTTTTTTGCATAGAATGTCGAGTGAGATTGCGCCGATGAGGAAATCATAGCGCCAGGGACTTGAAACGATCGTCTAAAGTTTAGATTACGATAACGTTCTAAAGCCCAATGGACCCGAAGACGTGGCAGTTTGGGCCGGAAATAAGGGGAAAGTGTGCTTGCAATCGATATACTTTGAGTAAGCGACGGGGGGGTGCGACCTACAACGTACGCCCCCGAGGACACGAGGGGTGTGCTCCAAAACCTAGATTTTGGAAGGGCGGTTTGGGCTTCAAAAACCCAACCTTTGCACTAGGGGGTTAGTGAGGGCCCAGTCTGTGACCCGAGCTATTACCGCAGGAAAGGGCAAAATCCCAATTTGCTCACTGTGGGGGCGCGAATCTGCCCAACAGGGGAAATTTGATGCGTAGGATTCAAAACCCCGGGGCTGACATAAGAGCTTGACGGCTGCTGATTGGGCCTGGGTTGTTCATTCCTAACAAGGAGGGGGGGGAGTCCGTGTGAAACAATGAATGGTGTTTTGCTACGGCCACAGAACACGAACTTTTAGACGCACATTTAGAACGCATTGCGCCCCCTCAATTAAAAAAACGTTTCAAAACGCGCAGAGTGTCATAGGTTTTATTGCACTTGACCTCGAAAAAAAAAATCGGGGGACTGATAAAAAGGTGTGGGTGCTTGCAGAGAGGGACCAAAAAAGGGGAGGGACCCATTAGCGCGAGTGAGTCATACTAATGTGTCTCGTACTAGAGTTTTGAAAAAGGGGCGGCGATACTAAAAAAAATTAAATTTCTTAGAGGGATGAGAACTTTCGGTACATAATGAATTTTTGCCGACAGCACAAAATTCCATGGTGCGAGACTGTTGTTTTCCCAAAAAATTTGTTAAAAGATTTTTAATCAGGAGCTGATTTGAAAAGCTTAGTTTCGAAAGCTTTCGAGAAGAGGGATCAAAATTTGCTAACATAAACATACAGCAAAAATCGCCCAAATCCGGAATATCATGCTTTCAAATTTTACCGAAATTTCGATGGCTTTGAGGAAGCTTTGAAGCCTTCATAGGGCGAATCTTGAAGGAAAAAATTCTAGTTTCTTCTGAACTAACGCTGCCTAAAGTCTCTTGTTTGATAACGTGAGATAAGAGCATTTAATGCCAGAGGGTAGCTTTCCTCACAGATTTTATACTCGGGGATAATAGCTAAGCTTGTTCGGACAAAGGGATTTGAGGTAAAAGCAAATTTGCACATTACTTAAAGATGTGTTTTCGTCTATCAGAGACTTGAAAAGAGAGTGAACTCGGGCCATTTGCAAAAGTCACCCGCGAAAATTGGGGGGTCAATGACCTGCAAATGTGAGATTTCACGGATGGGGGCAGCCCCGGATTGATACCTGAGGGGGATCAAATTGACAGCCGCGAGGAAACCCAGCTTTTGCCCCGCTAGAGAACGTCTCAAAAACTGTCTTGGGCCTTTCGTTTTGGTGGGTTTCCCCCGTGTCTTTTAACTGCGGTTGATATCGGGAAAAGACATTTGAAGTCTTGAAAAACAACTCCAACGAGAAGCTTTTCGAACCCAGGGCCCACACGAATCGACTCAAGGGTTTATTTTAAGAAAGCGTCTGTGTTTCAACGCTCAAAAACAAATTCACACGACCCCACCAAAATTTTTTGTTGTGCTTGAACTCTTCCCGGTAAAGATAGGACCAGTACCAAACGGGGGGAAAAAAACGACAAAAAACCGGAAAAAGAACAATTCAAAAAAGTGAGCACGGTTTATAAATAAACCCCAGAAAAAAATATACCAAACAAGAGGAACACAAGGAGGAAAAACGGTTACGTAATTTTACACTCATTTCAAAAAAGGGTTTAGCGAAAACGATGCGTGTATAAAATCACCAGACAAGGCAAAAACAAAGAAAAATCCTAATATAATATGTGCTTTAGGCCAGAGAAAAAACACATACAAAAAAGAAACGAGAAAAAATTTGTACAAAAACATCAAATCGATGCCCGGGGAAAAAACCAACGATATCCAGCGAGAGATATCGTGACGCCAAGAACGGAAAAAAAGCACAGTATACAAAAAACAACAGCAAATAAAACGAATAAGTACAAGACAATGAGAAACAATGAAAAAACCGAAAAGAAAGAAGCAAAATTTTCATCCCGGGACGGACGGACCAAATTTTTTAGGCCGGAAGGGCCCAACCGAGATTTAAGGGGACTGTTTAGTTTTTAAAGAGAAAGAGAACAAGGAAAAAAATATGGAAAAAAAAATCAAAAAAGAACTTAAGTGACGGAAAACTTCCGCGACGGGGAAGATTTTTCCCCGACGTCCTTGGGGTTCGGATGGTGTTGAACTTGATTAGGGGCTCGGACTTTAAAACCAAAGTCGTGGGGAAAAAAGGAAAGGGTTACAGAACGGCCCGTTTAGGTAGATAAATATAAGAAAAAGGGGAAGAAAAGTTCGAGAACTTATTTGCAGCAGTGGCAAAGACAGCACTCAGAAAGTGGCTGGAGTACGAGAGAAAATGAACTGGTTATGCCCTATACGGGCGAGAGTGATAACAGAGAGCGAGGACCTTTTAGAGACGACAGCTTGTGTGTACTAAAATAGAGAAGAATGAATGCAGTACAAACGGAAAATAAACGGAAAACGAACTATTTTGGGCCCAAACCAGATCACGTGACAAAACCGGGGAAAAACAATCGAGTAAAAACCAAATGAAAAGATGAAAATACAAATACAATGAAAATAAGCACTAATCAAAGCGACGAAAATACCAAAATATAATTGGCGCGAACAATTATTATTATTATTATTATTATTATTATTATTATTATTATTATTATTATTATTATTATTATTATTATTATTATTATTATTATTATTGTTTGTTTTGACCTCACAAGAGCTCAATTCAATGCTTACTTAGGCCCATAGATGTCAATGTAGTTAGTTAGTTATTTAATGTTGTTTTAGGGCACTCCATTAACTAACTTACTAACTACATTGACATCTATAGGCCTTAATAAGCAAACACTTGAGCTCTTGGGAGGTCAGAACCAACAATAATAAAGTTTGATGTGGCGTTAGCATCAGAACATGTTACTAATCACGTTCAGCCTTTGTTCTGAAGAAATAATACCTTAAAAAATATGTTTCAAACCGGCGTCCCATCTTATTTTATTGTACCTTGTTGCATACTCTGCAGATCGCCACATTGTACCTTGAAAACACAATGAAGTTGCTACTTTCACATCTTTCACACCATCCATAGACAATAATTATTTCAGTTTTGACATATGCGATTATTAAAGAAATGCAAAGCAAATGACCAATAACATGTTTGCACTAAAGAAACATGCGCTGACAGGTCCTACACTACATGTTTGTACCCCCACCCCCACCCCCCCACCCTCTATCAACCCTAATCAGTAAAAAAATATTTAACTCGTAGGCGAACATGCGACATCTGCAGGTAGCCACCGCACTGAGCTTGTTATTAACTCAATTATAAAACCAAGTCCTCCCTTTAATCGTCCTTTAACCGTGGGCCCTGTGTTTGATTCCCTCCAGCAGCTCGCTAGTCCGGCCGAATCCCAGCCACCTGTGAGTTGTAGGAGAATCGCCCTGTTGCCTCAGTGTTTGATCTCAGTCATGCCATGTGTTGCTTCAGGTCGCCCCACTGCACCAACTCTACGCCTGGTCTACTTGGGAGACAACGTCACGGCCACCTGTGACGTGCAGGAGAGTCGCCCTATTGCCAACATGTCCTGGGTCCTGGGCAACGCTGTCATCCTCAAGGACGTTATCACTCACGCCACAGCTCAGGACGAGTGGATGTGGCACTGGACGACGGGGGCTATCAAGCAGACTCTCACACTACAGCTGCAGACCCAACACAACGGCAAGGTCTTAAAATGCGTGGTCTCCCACGTCGCATTGGCCCAGCCACTGGTTGTCAGGGAAATGATACGGTTTACAGGTACAAGCAGGATCATTCCAACTCATTCAAAGTAGACTGCAAAAACTTTCTGTTGAGGTATTTATTAAACCAGGATCAAGACCTTTTGGTCTTGATGGTTTTTTGGATCATCAACATAAGCGTCTCCACCACAAAAGATTTTTTAAATTTTTGAGCACTGCTGTATTCACAATGATTTTGTAAAAAAATCCTTGTTTTCGTTATTCATACGTGACTCTTGAGTGTGTCAGTATCGACCCGAGCAAGCTGCCCTTCCATTGCTAATACGGACATTTGCACATTTGATGGAGGAGAACTAAACTTGGGCCATTCACAGAGAGCCATGGCTCCTGTGCCCTCGCTGAACTCCCAGCCTGTTCTGATATTCTGCTCCTTGGCAGGTGAGGCAGTTAACTGCAGACAACCACAGCAGATAGGTTAATTTGATTGGATATTGCTTAACGTCTCATATTTATGCAACTTGGCTAATCGAGACGAAGGGAGGGACGTAAGGGATGATATGTCAAGTCACATTATTGAAGGTTACAATATAGCTGCTAGCTTTTGTAGACAACAACATAAGTGTGGGGGGCTATCTATGCAAAGACTAATATAGATGATTGAGGAGTACATGGAACAGGATAAGTTAAGTATAGTGGTAGAAGGGAATGTCGAATTCGCAATAACACGGGTAAAGTATGAGAAAAATCAGCAACTCATAATAATAGTATTATATAGGCCACCTAGTGGGTCCTTAGATACATTTTTTAGTGTGCTTAATATGATTTTAGCAAAAGGCTCTCTTAAAATAAAGACATTGTCATATGCGGAGACATAAATATTGATGTTCTGATAGAAGGCCCTGCACGTAGAAGATTAAATGACACTCTAAACATGTTTGGACAAACAGCAACTATAAATACACCCACCAGAACAGTGATTACGAAAACAACTGCTACTGCAACTGCAATAGACAATATATAACAAACGTTGATCGAAGTAGTATAAAACCGAGGTTATAGTTTTCGGCGATATCGACCATGATGCACAATCAATTGAAATAAAACCACGGGAGCAAGGCTTAATACGTACTGCACATGAGAAGTCAAGCATTAGGTATACATATTTTAGAGATATGAGTCAAGATAATGTAAAAGAATTCTATAGTAAACTTCTGAACGAAGGGTGGGAGGAAGTTTATGAAGGGAACGGGATAGAAGACAAATATAGTAACTTTATTAAAATAATTAAAGCACACTATAATTCCTCATTCCCAACAAGGCGAGTTAGGGTTAAGGCGGGTCGGTCAAAAAGATTAGCACTCTATGGATAACACAGCAGGTTTTAGAAATGAAAACAAAGTTATAAAATGGCAACTAGACAAAAAACTGATAAAGATTTGCAAACTAAGGTAGACTAGAAAGGTATAAGAAGGCATATAAAGGTCTAATCAAGAGGCTAAGGCTAAGTCAGCAAAGAACTTTATAAAAAATTCAAATAATAAAAGTAAGGCAATATGGCAAATTATTAACAAAGAGAGAACTAATAAAAACAACGATGACATTAAGCCGATTAAACTAAAGGTAAACGGAGAGACGCTTAATAATACAAAGGAGGTGGCAGGTACGTTTAATACATATTTTGCTGAAGCAGCAAGTAAACTTTTAGAAGGGGAAGAAATGGGGGTAGATCGAACAAATTACACATCTATTCCAGAGTCTGGGTGTAACTTTATATTAAACAATGTCACCAGCAGGGAGATAATTAAATTGATTAGGCGCATGAAAAATAAAAAGTCATTAGGACCGGATGGCATCTCCAGCCACCTAATTAAGCAATGTGGTATCCCATTAGCTGAACCACTGGCACACTTAATAAACGACTCTTTTAGCTCAGGTATATTCCCAAGTGAACTTAAAGTAGCCCGAGTAAAACCCATATTTAAGAAGGGGGACAGTATGGAAATGGGAAACTATAGACCAATCTCTAATCTAAATGCTTTCTCTAAGATCTTTGAAATGGCTATGAACGACAGAATAACCAAATTTTTTGAAAATAACAATCTTCTTGCTAAAGACCAACATGGCTTCAGAAAGGGGCGATCAACTGAAACTGCTATTGGGGCCTTGACCGATGCAATACTTAGTGGAATGGACAATCGCAAATATGTACTGGTAATGTTCATGGACCTATCAAAAGCCTTTGATTGTGTTAAATATGATATCCTCATCAATAAACTGTACTCATATGGAATTAGGGGAATGCATTACAATGGATATATTCCTATCTACATGGGCGAAGACAATTTGTTAACTTAGTGGATAGGGATACACACATGGAAGTAAGATCAGATGAGATAGAAATCAAAATTGGAGTTCCCCAGGGGTCAATTCTGGGGCCAACCTTCTTTAATGTGCAAATTAATGACATGCCACAATCAACTATAAATGGGCAGGTGATACTGTATGCAGATGACTCAACTGCCCTTCTAGCAGACACAGATCTCTCACAACTAGAAATTAATGGTTTCATATCATTCAGTGAAATCGCTCAATGGCTGAAGCCAAATAATCTGATACTAAATAAAAAAAAAAAAATAACTGTATGATCTTTCAGACTGGGAAAACAACAATGAATCAGCATAATATAAACATATGTACTGGAAATGGAGCAGGTATAGAACAAGTAGAATCTACTGAAACTCTTGGAATACACTTAGATGAATATTTGACTTGGGATGTGCACATTGACCATCTTGCAAGGAAAATAAGCTCAAGTCTATATGTATTCAGAAAATTAAGAGTGTATAAAGATCAAGGACTTTTAAAAACAGTTTATTACTCACTAATTGAAACATATCTAAGTTACACAATAATCGTGTGGGGGAATTCTTCAAAGAAAAACACAGGTAGACTCTTTGTCTTGCAAATAGGGCGGTACGATGATAGCTAATCTTAAAATCAGAGAATCCTGTAGGGGGCATTTTAAAAATCTAAATATAATGACATTACCAAGCTTGTATATGTATAAAACAATACTATACCTCAAGCTACACAAAACAGACACACTAAAAAACAATAATGTTCATAAGCACAATACAAGAGGAAGAAAGGACATGTATATGCCACCTCATAATCTATCAATGTACGAAAAAGGGCCAACCTATGCGGGAATAGTACTATATACTAGGCTGCCAGATAATGTCAAGGATATTGACTTGGTGGAGGATTTTAAGGGACAGTTAAAGAAGTTTTTTATAGATCGGAATTCTATACAGTGGATGAATACCTAAAATCCTAAGAAAGTAGGTCTATAACATGTTGAGACATCTGTTATGTGTATTTATATTGTAAATAATCTATAAATGTTAGTTGTTAGACTTTATCACTTTTAAATATATTGACATGCACCATGTGAATTAAGAAGGTTATACTATGGAGGAATGGACAGTATCTATTGATGGATGTAACCTCTGAAGTCAGTTGATATTGGGCAGCAATCAAGAATGTTATTCTTGATTGTGTGTCTTGACTGTGTTTGTAGGAATATTCTATATATGGTATCTGTTGATGGATGTAGTGTTTCAATTAAGTTGATATTGTATAGCTACTAAGTACAATTATGTACTGTACTGTTACTTAAACTGTAATGTTATTTTTAACTTTTATATTTTACAAATGTATTGACGTGCATTACACAATCAGAAATTGTAATATGATGCAAGACTAAATAAATAAATAAATAAATAAATAAATAAATAAATAAATTAACGTAAGGGATGACTCGGGGGGACAAGGGGTGGACAGGCCTGTGCTGGTCATAACCAGCCACAAGCGAATGGGGAGGGCAGGGGTTCCCCCACGTCGTGGTCGTCTCCGTCTGTGTCATCATCCGTCCGTGATGTCATTGTCGTCGCCGCCGTGGAGGTAGGTAGGTGGTAAGACTGATTGTGTTTCTTGTTTATAATAGCTGCCCCAGTTTCAACTACAACGTGTCCTCCGCTGACCTCCCAAGATGTGGATATATCCTGCTCCCTGGCAGGCGAGATAGTAAACTGCAGCCAACCACATCAGTTTGAGACTGAAGCTCGCCTAGCTTGTAAGCCAGGGTTTGTGGTTCCTACTAGTGTCAACTATAGGAACGTCACCTGTCTCAGAAGTGGCCAGTGGAACCGACCAGTCTTCACGTGCGATCCAGGTTTGTGTTCACATGTAAATGCTTTTACATTTTTTTTCTTTTTGAAGTTGATAGTTAAAGAATCTGTGAAAATAAAGAGGGTACACACACAAACATAAAGCATAACTGGAGGCTACCACAGCAAGTAAGTGGTAAGACTGACTGTGTTTCTTGTTCATAATAGCTGCCCCAGTTTCCACTACAGCGTGTCCTCCACTGACCTCCCAGTCTGTGAACATATCCTGTTTCTATGCAGGCGAGAGAGTAAACTGCAGCCAACCTCTTCTGGTAGCTACTGAGGCTCACCTTGCTTGCAAGCCAGGGTTTGTAGTTCCTAGTAGTGTCAGGTATAGGATGGTCACCTGTCTCAGAAGAGGCAAGTGGAACCGTCCAGTCTTCACGTGCAATCCAGGTTTGTGTTCACATGTGAAGTTCATGTCACATGTTTTCATTTTATAGTTGATGGTGAGATAAACAATTTGTAAAAATGAGGAGGGTATACACATACACACAAAAGATTTTGATTGCAAACCCATTTATGTAAACCACAATGTGTGTAATTTGCCTGGGCACGACAATACAAAAAATGTCAATGGTTTCTAATAATTCATACTGAATAGCATGTTTTAATCAAAGTTAAAATCCTGATAGTATTTCGAGGAAGCGGACAGATAACATTATGCCATGTGATGTATTTTCCACCACCCTGGGATTGCTAGACATGTGCATGTCATTTCTTCAGCTTAGAAGTTAAAAATCAAATTTTGATTCTATAATTGCATATATGAAACTTAGAAGTCTACGTTTTCCTCTATAGCAAGACCAGTATTATACGGAATCTGACATATTCTCACAAACTTTGCTGCTTTCATCATTTGCTACAGGTCTAGTCTTCATACATGATGTGATCACATATTTATTATACCTGTACTAAAAATTTTAAACAGAATATAATAGACTGCAAAATTGACTTTGTACAACAAAGATTGGATTCTATAGCGAATCAAGAATAGCTTTACAATGATAATCATAATCAATGCAGCCTTGGATCGTCATCAAGTGGTCATCCGTATAAATACAACACTCAAACATGGACGGCGATGTAGAATACAAGGCGTACACTCTAACATTAAACTCATTTGGAATAGACACCAACTATGACCAGCCAACGAGACCAACTCACAGTTGGATCTGTCGGCGTTGTAAGTAAGCTTTGCGTATTCTTATCAGGAGCACGCTCAATATTATTATGTACAGAAACAGGAGAAAGTACTAAGAACCTGAAGCCCAGTTGTCAACGTAACTTAGTGACAATGCCACGGATTGCGAACGGGTTTTCCACTACACAGTTTCGAGGATCAGCTGTTGATGAGTAGCGTCAGGTTTAAGTGTATCGCGGAATCAACTCATCACCATCTGAACGAGGATATTGGACTTTGTTGACTTTAAACTCTTATGGTAACGAGTCGCATAACATGTTGGCCAGTTCTTGTAACAGACTGAGTGGACGATGTGAAAGATGTGTGTGCGTGTTTCAGATGCCAGGCTGGGGCTACACCGAGGAGGAAACCTGAGTGACTCCCTAAAGTACCTGGACCTGCCATATGTGCCTTCAAGCACGTGTATTGACTCGATCCCAGCACATCAACAGAGGCCACTGGGCACGGACAAGATCTGCGCTGGTTATGTGAACCAGAGCTTGAGCGTCTGTGGGGGCGACTCGGGTGGTGGGTTCGTGTTTCTCCACCCTCGCTCTAACCAGTACTATCTGCGAGGAGTGTCAGCATCTCCTTCCAGCCCTTTGAAGTCACGTCCATTTGCTTCTCCCAGCTCTACTCTGCATTTACCTTGGTTTCACAGTACATCTCTTGGATTCAAGAAAATGATCTTGAGTAAACAATGAATACTTTGACATTTACATCATTTTAAGTTTAATGTTTGTTTTTTATTGTTAAAGAGGTATTTAACCGATAACCTCAAAAAATATATTTCATTCAGTCTAACAAGTAATGAATTTAGCAAATCACAGAAACAAAGAAAAAATATTGGGGCCACCATGACCTCCCAAAAAATTGTCAAACATGAAATTTTTCGAACTAGCTCCCAACGGCAAAAATCTCCCATAAGAAATAAGATGGGGACGATCTTTATGCCCCGTGACCTTGGAGGATTTTGATCCAAAAAAATGTTGGCCATTATTGACGTACTCTACAGCCTTTTCTGTAAATTCTCTATATTTTGTTTTGTAATTTGGGTAAGTAGTTTGGTCAAAATATGCTGATTACCAAGTTGGGGTGTGATTTTGGAATGCATATTTTTGCGTGTTTGAGGGTATATTTGGGCACAGATTCAAGACACGATGTTATAAAGGGGCATTTTAGATTGGTACTATGCTCTAGCATCTATGTGGATAAAAAAAGAAGCAGGTTAAAACGATTTAAGAAATTTCCCAAAACACCAATTTTCGCTAATTTCAGGATCAAAAAAAAACAAAAATTCGTGTTAAATCACAGTTGCAAAATATAATTTTTTGAACGGTCATTTTAGTGTAGTATTGTGCTATAGATCACGTGGTAAAAAATAATTTTTGGGGTTTTTAGCCCCTTTAAAGGGACCTGGATATTGCCATGGTTTACATTTATAATTTATTTATATTTTCATTTCAGGTAGTGTGAATTGATTAAAATACATTTTTTTTTAGAAAATATAACCAGCACTTATTTCAGTGAATGTTTCTACGCTTCCTCTTTATAACTTTGTATTAATGACTTGTATGTTGTATCTTTAAACCATTATCTTTGTATGAGGGTTATATTTTACAGGTCTTTGTATTGAAAGTGAACATAATCCTAATGTTTCATTTTGCTACCTTCTCGTGGTTTGGCCTTTGAGTAGGGAAGTGGTGTATTCCCCAAAACTAAGGGCGAGCTCTGGCCGGCTGAAGTGCGTGTTGCAGAGAGAGCTTTCGCGCAACTTTTTATCACACCTTTATTTATTCACACTGCCTTACTAATATTTATTTCTTCTTCTTTTTTTTTACTTTTTTCTTTTCCATACTTGCCGGCCCTCTCTGCAACGAGCACTCCTCCGTTCCCACCCAGGTTAACTCATCCTTTCCAACATCCTCACTCCTTTCAATTAACCCCCCGCGTCTTCCCTTCCGTTCCTCTCTTTGGAAAGAAGAAAACATGGTGGTATCCACAATTATGGAAAAACAAAATATGAAAGATTCCAATACACTTGACATGGGCACTGATAACTCTACTGTTGAGTGCCCTAAAACAACATTAACTAACTAACTAACAGTGATTTCTATCATAATTCTTATCCGACAAAATATTAGTCCAATATTTCAAGGCCATTCTAATCTTGATAGATAATATCACAGTCTCAAGTTTGCATGTTTTGTTCTAATGTGTTTCCCTTATATCACTATCAATATCAATATCAATATCAATATCAATATCAATATCAATATCAATATCAATATCAATATCAATATCAATATCAATATCAATATCAATATCAATATCAATATCAATATCAATATCAAAATCAAACTAATACTATACTACTACCATATTAATAATTAGCACTACTCTACTTTAACATAAACACTGTGTATATCATTATTTATCGATCTATCAATCTATCTATCCATCTATCTATCTATTTATTGATTCAACGTTTATCCTATTCAGTTATAAACCTGATTGACAGAGGAGGACAAAGTGTTATCTGTTTGTGACTTTGGGCACTTTACTGGAGCCATTGTCGTCTTCCACTAAGCTTTGCTCTTCGGACGGTGGCCGGGTGCCTGGGCAGCGAGAGAAGTGTGTCAGTGATAGTGGAGGTTGCTTCAAAATCGTCGCTCTTGGCAGGGCAGTGGGGACGGCGGGAGTTACCATCACAGCTGCATCTAGATCAGTAGATGATCTAAATGAATAAATGAATCACTCGATGTGGTCGGTAAGGTAGAAAGAAGGTGACGCGTAAACAATGATGTGCTACCATCGTCTTTGACAGTCTTCGTGAAGGTCGTAAGTCTTTGCTCTGTGAAGTTTTATTTCATTCATTGCAATCCACGTTCAGAAAGATCAGACCTCTATTTGCACGTAGCTCTACAGCAATAATCGGGCATTTTCTAGTAACAAAAGCATCTAAGGTAGCAACAGTTATCAGCAGCTTGGGACAATAACAGGGAATGGAAACAAAGCAACAGATTTGTAGTAAATAATTCTAATACAATATTTTAAAACTTTATTTCAATGTTATTGCCCTGTATTTCATGGCTAGTTATCAGAATCACCCGTGAACTCTGACACGAGAGTGATAACACAGTGAGGTCACCGCGTGTTGTTCAAAGGCAGTACGTACGTACGTACGTTCGTGTGTACGTATTACGTAAAGTGACGTGAGTTCTGAATTTAATGCATCTGGGAACATTTTTAAACCCACAACGATAAAATTGTCACTTAAGCCCTTTGTCATTAAAAAATGCTGACGCGTACATAGAAAGATAAGGGAGTTCTAGTATGTTATTAAGGACCAAAATCCAAATATATATGACCAATTTTTGAGACCAATTTTCATCATTTTAAAGTCCATTACAACTAATTTTGATCCTTATGCCCTTTTTGCAACAAAAATGATGACACGCACATGGGAGAGTAGGGAGTTTTAGGACGTTGTTTATGACCTCATTTGGACTTGGGTACAAATTTTCAGCTTGACATTATTTTTGTAAAGGTTTTGCCTAAATTTTGTCTAATATTCCTGGGCTAAACCTTTTCGGTGCCTGAGCCTACCGACGAGTAAACAGTGGAGGCGAACCAGAGGTCAATTCATATTATAATATCGAACACCGTCCAAATAAGTCAGTCACGATCAACCTTCGAGCGACATCAGACTCAAAAATTTTAATAGGGATCAACTTTTTATTTTTATTTATTTATTTATTTATTTATTTAACGTCTATCCTATTCAGTTATAAAAACTGATTTACAAAGGAGGACAACTAAATAAATCTAATTACATAGATGCAGACACAACAATGAACTTTGAAATAGTAATAAAACAACAATGCATTAAATACTCAACAAATTTGATAACAAATAAAAAGTATATTAAATGCAATTTATGAATGAATCGAATAATATATATAAAAAAGGGGGTGGGGAATGAAAAGAAAAGAAAAAAGAAAAGAAAAAGAAAATAAAAGAAAAAAGAAAAAATGAAAGGAAAAAAAAGAAAGAAAGAAAAAAAAAAAAAAAACATAAAAAAAGAAAAACGAAAAGAAAAAAACTGATTTATTAGACGATCCCACTCAAACGAATATGAGGTTTGCCAAAAATCAGGAACAGCAAATCAGGGAGTAATCAATCTTTCGCGGAAGAAACCACCGAACGCGAATCTTCATTCTTGTGTTCAACCATCATTCTTGTGTTCAAATCTTGATAACAATTTAGTGCAAAAGATCTTGACTCTAATATTAATTATTTAAAATTGTTCAAGTCAAAAACTGATCATAGCATTGATACAGGACACCTAACTCAAGTTACAAGTTCCACCAGTGGGCGGCAACCAGACAATCTAGGCAGAAAAATATCAATTGAAAATACATTGAATTAAATCAAAAAATAATGAACAAACAAAGAGAACAGCAAAATCATAAATAAGAACATATGAAGATAAATTAACATTACATAAACACAGAGACAATGCCCCACAAATAAATAGTAAAAATCAATTCTTCTTTGTTCTTCGATTCATTATCATTGCTTCAATTTTACTTTTAAATTGTACTATTCCTAGCTCAGTAAACTGGCTTCTAATATCATAAGAAATTGAATTCCAAAAGGATACTCCTCTGTACAAGAATTAATTTAGGAACTTTCAAAGAGTTCATTAGAATAGAATTTCTATCACGATCAACAAATTGAAAAATATTGGGTAAAATACCTGAATACATACCTTTCAATATTTTGTATGTATTTACCAGTACGCTATATTTCATTCTTTCCTCAATCGTGAAGCAATCAGATTGTAAATCTTGGCTCATAGAATTGAATCAAATAGATGGTCAATTCTCTTCTGAAGTACAACATATTCGGTAGAAAGGTCTTACTGCCCAAACCACTAAACAATAATCAATTATAGAGTGAATATAAGAATCTACAAGTAACCTCAACATTCTCTCTGTTACAAACCTCTTCATTCTACTTATAATTCCTATTGCTGATGATACTTTATTACATACATATTCATAATGTTTCCTAAAACTTTAAATTCATATACTCTAGAAATTAGCTTACCATTACAATTCAACGTCAAATGAATATCATTCATGCTTCTATCATGAGCCTTATGAAAAATCATAAAATTTGTTTTACTATAATTAATATCAAGTTCCTGAATTTTAAACCAATCATCCATCCTCTTAAAAACTTCTTGAAGACGTCTTACGATCTCTTCAACATCCACACCTTCTAAATAAAAGACCAAGTCATCAGCATAAAAATATAATTGATCCCTCCCATTATAGTAATATTTTATCTATATAAAGAATAAATTAAAGGGGTCCTAATATTGATCCTTGTGGTACTCCACAAAATATATTGAATACTTTTGAACTATATTTTGCAAGATTGATAACATTTTTCTTTTTAAAAAGTAATCCGCCATATTTGATAGCAAATAAGGACTTATGTTTATACCTGGTTTTTAGTTTTATTTAAAAGAGGTAAAAAAGGCACTGAATCAAATGCTTTCCTAAGATCAACAACAACAGCTCCAACCTTACCATTCCGCGTGTCAATCCCCTCATAGATAAAATCTGTAAATGCTAGAAGGGCACTTTGCGTTGATCTACCTTTCCTAAAACCATGTTGGTTTTCACTTAAACCTTCAGATGCATCCACTTCATGTAATAACCTCATGTGCAAAATATTTTCAAAAATTTTCCCTACAATTGGAAGAGTTGATATAGGTCGATAAGAATTCCTATCACTCTTTTTAACCTTACCCTTATAAATAGGTGTTACCCTTGCCAATTTCAGCTGTGTTGGGAAATCACCTACAAGAAAGAAATGGGAAATTAGATACGCCAATAATCCGACTATTGATGCGCATTTCTTGAATACTATGCATGGAATCTCTTGAAGTGTTGTCGAGCTTTTAATTTAAAGGCGTTTAATTGCTGAAATGACTTCTTCATTAGTTACCTTTACATGCGGAGATCATCTGCTTCTTTTCTATTTAAATCTTTAAACTTACCAATTTCACTAAAAAAAATCTACATCATTCACAACAAAACTTTTCTGAAACAAACAGCAACATGTCAGGATTAGACGTGTAGGATACCCCATTCTCTGTCAATGAGGCTATGCTTCACTCTTTTTTACTTTGTTACCTGTCAACTTATTATAAACTGACCATAAAGATTTTGAAGAAATATCATTATCAAAAGAAGACTTAAAATGCTCACGCTTAGAAAAACGAATCTGATTATTTACCTTATTTCTAACTTTCTTGTATTCCTCCCAAGTTGATGGCCTTCTAAATATTCTGAATTCTTTGCACAAGTGGTCTCTCCTATGCATGGATTTCCTAATATCTGCTGTTAACCATGGGGCTGGTTTTCCTTTAACTCTTAATTTCAAGGGGGGTGCTTGCTCATTTAGAGTTTCCACGGTTACTTTAACAAACATTTCTAATTTATCATCTGAACTTACCGCCATACCAATTTGGTCAATGGGACCACATAATATAACCTCATTTCACCTGCTTCCAATCAACATTACTTATAATTTCTAGTATTTACAAATTTAGGAAGAAACTTTTGCTTATTAATCTTACGAACACAATAAATTAATTCATGATCACTTAATCCTACACTTATAAGACCTGACTGAATAATATTTTCATTGTGATTTACATAAACATGATCAATTAAAGTAGCTGACCTATTATTAACCCTAGTAACAGATTTTATCAATTGCACCAATCCATGTGATCTAGTGAGAATTTTAAAATGATTTACTGGATAATGTCTTCTTACTCAAATCATGTTGAAATCACCTAGAAAAATAATTCATTAGCTTCCAATTTTAAATTATTTACAAAACTATCAAAACATCTGAAAATTCTTCTAACTTTACGTGTGGAGCTTTATAAACTGCTGTAAAAATCATTGGTTTTTACATTTGGAAGACAGAATTTAACTGACTGCAACTCAACATCCATAGAAATTTAACTTGACACTCAACTACACTTGACATGAACTTCTCAGCAATATAAATAACTAACCCTCCCCCTACCCTTTCACGATCAAATCTTAGCATTTTATAATTGTCAACAGTAATAAAACCATCTGAAACAGATTCATCTAGATATGTTTCACAGCAAGCAAATATATCAAAATTGTACGTGTCAAGAATAACCCTCAACTGATCTATATACTTATCCAACTTACGTATATTAAGATGTCCAAGCTTCATTCCTTTTTGCAATACTGGTAAACCTTTAGCAACATCATCATTACTTTGAGACTCTTCGTCGACATCATTATTAAAAAGATCGTGTACACTTAGAGGGGGAAATAAACAATTCATACAGTACCATCTCGGCGAAACTCTTCTTGTTCTATTCTTCAGTTCATAGACATCTTGAACACCACAATGAAGACACTTGCTGGTATTCCAATTGTCTATACACTTATTGCATTCCCATCGTCCAAGCAATGAATCGAATTTTCATGGCTCATATTTATACACATTCGATGAAAAAAGCTTTACATACGTAGCACTTTAGGCTTTTATTTTTATATTTCTTCTGCAACTTACACACTGTACAATACTTAACCATTATGATTGAAAATGAATCACTATTTAAAATCGAAAAGGTCTTATATAATTCAATTAACCTTATTCTGCTGTATATTATTGCGAAAATAAAGCAATTTTGGTAAGTACCCGATACCGAACCCATCCCGAAATTAATTGCTACCCTCACACCAAAAATCAATATAATTAAAACAAAATTGGAAAGAATATTTCTTCATGTGGTAAAGCAATGTTATACTTTACTACAGCTGTCCGCGGTGACTCATACGACTGGGGTACAGTGCCAAAGAGAATGACACTTGTGTGACATGAGTTCGAATCCAACATTAGGCATGGGCTTTTGTAATTGTCCTCCGTATCGTATCGAATAGCAATATTATTACTAAAGTCTGTCCAGCCTTGAGGAACATAATAGTGACCAGTGACTGCCAAACAGTATCGATCTCCCGTTCATTCAGTGCGTAGGATCTTTAGGGGGGAAAGTCTTT